>JABFPN010000126.1:0-70739 GCA_022817305.1 Leptoteleia sp. ZL-2020 | reverse complement strand
CAGTTATTAATGGTTACACAGCGAACCGGATATAGGAACATTTCCGCTGAAAACGGGGAAGAAATTTCGCTGAAAATGGGAGCACGTTGAAAATGGGAAGGCTGAAACTGGGAGCGTCGAGTGTACTATGAATCGCGTACTTAATATCCGAACCGTTAAACAACGCCGAAGTTAAACTGTTCAAAAATTAACGGCTTAGTCATTGTAATAGCTCATTAGCCCCCTCTCTAGGTGGTCGCGATAATAGAACCAAAACAGCGTCGATAACAAAATAATTAATAGTTTTGTTTACATTTTGTCTTACAAGGTCATTAACTGGAATGAATTTATCGAAGAAATTAAATGTATTTACAATTTATGTTTACATTTGAAAATAAAATATTCTTGAATTATTTGAATTAAATATTAATAAAGTGTTTCTTTTGAAATAAAATTTTTCTGAATATAGAATGGTTTGGTTAATTACTTACGATCTCCGTTGTGAATTCATAAATTATACATATACAACGAAAGTTTCCTTTTTTATTATTAAAAACTTTTTACCATTCACAGGTTGAAGAAATATTTCCGAACTTTTTAAAATGACATTATCCACTAGAGATAATGCAGAAACCTTTATATTACATTTTCTTATATACGAGGACTGTCGGTAATGTAGGGACAATAACATTGATCACATTGATAATTTGGAACATTCCAAAGGAAAGATATTCTTTTTAAATGTTGTACATTTTATATTTAGTTGATGATAATTTTTTAATAAAAATAAAACAAAGAAGTAACTTATTAATATCCATTATATAAACTTTATCATCTCCACAAATAGAGAACAAAAGGAATTAAAAAGGTGCTTCCAAGAAAGAACAAATTTAAAGAATAATCAATTAGTAAGTAAATTTATTTTAATTATATTTATTATAAATTAATATATTTCAAGTTATAAACACAAATTTGTTTGTATCGATAATTATTTTAATATTAAACTGCAATAGATAATCCTAATGTTATAAATATAATAATGTTGAGCTATTAATCCTAACCTTAAAAATACAATCATAATATTTATAAGCCAGTAAAATTAAACAAATTAATTTAATAAGTAATCACTCCCTAAAGATTTTAAAAAAAAAATTTTATTAATATTTATTTGAATTTAAGCAAAATTAAATTTTATTATTAAAAAATAAAATGTAATATGATGTTTTTATTGACAATTTAAAATTAATACAAACAAATTTGCTTTTTGATTAAAGTTTTCTGATCCTGATTTTTTTATCATTGTTTTTATAATAGATTAGGCCAGGCTTTTATTTACTATTAAAGAAATAGTAAACAAGAATGTAAAAACATTAAAAGTTCACAAGATTCTATTACTTTTATTATTACTGTTGTTACTGTTATATTTAGTGTGTATTATTTTTTTAATATTCTAATTTTTATTGACATTGGCATAAAATTAAAATGTCATGGTCAAAAATTAGAGAATTTTAATTGTCGGTTAAAATAATATTCTAATACATTCTCTTTAAATGCTATATTGCAATCAAATTTAAAATTCTAATAAAGTTTTTTACTTGCTATTATATTTAAGTTGGTCAATGATAAATAGTTAAATGTGCCAATATATATTATACCATGAACTTGAAAAATTAAGTAAATATGAAGATATATACTACATTTCATTATTACTTTTTTTTCACTTTTTCATTATATTAATTTATTGCCTATATCAATTTCATATGAATTGTTTGTAATAACAATTGTTTCTTACTTGAAATAATGAAAATTCTTAGCTGAAAATAATTAAATTTTCTTTGTTAACAGAAACTGATATAAAAATGGAGGCTAAAATGCAGAAAAAAGTAACAAAAATTGAAGCTTTCATAAATGAAACTTTAAAAGGCGACCTTGGCATTTACCAAACTAAATTAGATTCAAAACTATCAGACGTAGCAGAGTTTAATCAGTTAAAAACTATTATAAACACTCTGAAAAATATAAATGCGGAAAAAGAAGGATTTAAAACCAAACTTGATTTAGGAGAGAATATTTTTGTTCAGGCACACGTTCAAGATGCATCCTGTATCTTACTAGATGTTGGACTGGGACATTTTGTGGAATTACCTTTAGATCATGCATTAAAGATCGTTGATGTGCGAATAAAACTTCTGGATAGACAGATAGATAATATGAGAAAACAAATTGCCAAAACCCAGGCACACATTAAATACTGTCTTCTTACTTTACACGAATTACAAGGGCTTAAAACGCCAACACCAGAGAGAAGAAATATAGAATTGTAAAATATTTTCTTGCACATGCTATTGTTAATATAATCTATTCATATATATGAATGAAAATAAATTTTATTTTTGCATAATTTGTTTTTATTACAATAAAAGTCATTTGGATTTAATAAATTGTACTTTCTGATCTTATATTTAATTAATTAATCATAATTTTTGAAAATATGTTTTAAAATATAAAAGAACATTGCATAAAACCTACTCTGCAAACTTAAATGTTTAAAATCATAAACAATATAAATAACGAACATCATATTAAGATCAGTTTTTTTTTTAAAGAATATATGTTAAGTTCAGTTTAGTAAAATGAGAAGTTGATCTATAATACATTTCTAATTATTTATTCGGATAAATTTAACGAATTACTTGATTCTTTCTCTTAAATTTTCATTGAAGATGAACTGATCTCATGCATAAATCTCATTAATCGAGATAGAACGACACGAAGGAACTTCACTCAACTACATCTACGTCCTCTACTCTACTAAGTCGCAAAGCGTCAGCCAAGTCTTTCGATCAATGTACGAAGTGGGCTCTTGGAATTTGGTATTAAACTTTATATGCAATCGCTCATGCAAATGCAAAAACTAGCCTTCCTAGCACTTTTTAACCCTTTGCCTTTCTTTTCCATTCGATCTTGCACACTTTCTTTGAGAAGGCTTGAGTTGCGTCATAGGCTCGTGTCCCATCAGGATAAAGGGAATTCAGACGCTTTATCCAAAGTGTTTGCCAGTGTAGTTACGCATATATTAAAGTTCCCCCCCATTAATTTGCGTGCTTTATTTGACAGATATTAAGGAATATCTGAGGTGTTATCTAATTTTTGATATAACGCCTCAGAAGCACCAACCAAGTACTTAAGAACCATACTTCAACTGCGATCATCATCTTAAATCTCAAAGAATGTTGTTCGCCTAAGATTATATTTTACTCCCCTTAAGAATAAAATATATTGGTAGCTCTACAGGCTCCCAACGTACTTCATTTTCACAGCGAGTAAAATATCGTACTTAACGAGGAAAAAAAATGGTTTCAGGTTGGTAACTCTTCGCCTTTGGCTTGAGTCTGAAACAGTATAGAAATTTCGGTTGCACTTTCCATGATGTTTCAATCTCGAATTTTTGAAGCCGAAACTTTATCTTCTTTGAACCAGGGTTGTCAACATCTTGCTCAATCAAGAGGATGATATTCGTTACAGAAATATTATAATCTGAAGCAAATAAAGGTTGAGCGAAGTCGAACGAATTCAGAAAATGGTTTAATTTTAAAATCTATTTTTATTGTACTCTTAAAATAAAAGTCTTATTATATTAATAGTATTCTACAGGAGACTTACATTAAAAAGTTAAATAATACTTTAGACATTAATATCATATTTGCATGATTTCTTTAAATCATCCAGCGATGCTGATGTTATTATGAAATTTTCTACAGTATTGTTTAAGTTTTCTATTTGGTACCTCGGTACGTTACTTGATAGGATGTACAATTTACGAGAACTTTCTTCGGTTGTAATATCGTTGGGAAAGATTAGTCTTACTTCATCATCAAGGACTAGCCCTGTAAGTAATTAAAAATTCTTGAATTCAACTATTTAAGAACTTATTTTAAGATATTAGCGTACTTAATAATAAAAAAAAAAGTAATATATTTCTTTATAAACTCGACTTCCAAATATTTGGTTTTTATGGGACCGGAAACTTCCACACACTTGCTTTTCCGGCGTAAAATGTCACTGCGCAACTGCAATGCACGATTTCATTGTTTTAAATCTTATTTACATTTGGCGGGTTTTGTGCTTTTCACTCATTGGTCAGATTTCAGCAAATGTGTGAAAGTGAAGTGCATATACATTTTATAACGTATATTTGGCTAAATTATAACCTTTCCAATAATATTAATTTATATAAATAAATGTTTACATCCCTACAGTCTCTTAACATTTTAAAGTTACAGTTCAACAGTGGAAAAATTGGAAGCTATTGTCCCAAAGGTAATTACCGAAATTCTTGTTAAAATATTACTTCAAACTATACTCAATTTTTCTAAGAGAATACAAGTGTGTACAAAAATCGAGCTAGCCTATTAAATATCACATTCAAGGAATAATTTTACTGTATAATTTCACTTAAATTGTTTCCTTTTGAATATTAAATCATAATTAAATTTATTTAAAAACATTTCTCTCATAATAATATTTAATATCGCTATGTCTCGAACCAGAACTCATTAAATAATTAAATAAATAATTTAAAAGGGGAAAAAAAAATTATTATTGTTTACAGAATATAACTGTCTGAAAGCTTCAGACAATATCAACCGGAAGAGGAAAAAGTGGAAGGTGAAACAAATAACTCCTACCACTTAAATAGTAGAATTTTGTTGATTCGATTAATCAACAACAAATAAATGGCTTGAATGGTATTCAATTTCACCAACGGCCAATCAACCAATACCAACCAACCAACCAACCATAATATTTAATTTTTTTAATTTCTCGTTTCTCTGAATGCACTTGTTATTCTAATATTTCATTCTGCTAATTTAATGTTTACATCATAAAATCTATATATATATAATTGTAATTCACATTTTGTAAGAAATTGAATATTCAATTAGCACAATTATATGATAATTACTGAACGTGTAATGGTAAAATGGGATAAATAACAAGATGTAATACTTGAAATTATCATTATAAATAGATATACTTACGGAAGGAATTGGGACTCAAGGGAACGGTAGTATCCCAGCAAGCAATTCCGTGTCTGTTGATTTGAGTGAAATAAGCTATATCAGTTTTGTAATCTATCAGGGAAGTTGGACCCTGAGTTAAAGGTCCTTTATCCCCGACCACGGTGAAATAGATATTGTTGACTGTCGTAGCGAGTGTTTCATTTTTCAAAACAAACGTTGGCACTGCATATTCGGTTATACCTGACATTGCATGGAAGTAGAGCAAGGTTGTACCATCTGGTTGCACTTTAGACAAAGACAGTCCAAAGACACCATCGGTCCATTGGAAGTTAATACCGCTTACATTATAGTCTCCTGAAACAAGAAACAACTGACTAATTAATTCAATGATTAATGAAACTGTATTGTGATACAAACAATTACTTCTTTTTTCCTTTTTTTCATACTTACATTTAATTATTATATCATTTAATTTTATTTTTATAAAATAAAATAAACCACATTCTTTTTTTAATAAAAGTAAATAATAAGAAATAATATTATAAAATATTAAAGTGATAAATTTGTATATTATAGAATGGCAATTAATGTAAATTAACTTTAAACGTTACCATGAAGAGGATCGAAGTAGAAATAATTGTTATGAACTCTCCATGAATTATTTTCTGCCCAACTGTAAACTACTAAGCCGTAACCAGTAAAATCAGGGATATAAGCGTAAGCGTCGTCGCAAGAGTCCTTATTAACATCAACCAGTATATTAGCAAAGAAGGATTCTGGCTTTTTATCAGTGTCTTTCAAAGTGTAGGTCCTTATTATCTGCAAGAATTTAGATGAAATTAAATTTTCATCTGCATCTCTAATTAATCTACAAAAATTGCTAAAAAACACTGAAAAGGTGATGAAAAATATAATTTTCTTTTTCGTATAATTGAAATGTATTTTTTCATCGCTAAAAGTTTACTTTATTTGCAGATTGGAAATGTTAATCTTACCGTATCTGATTTTAAATCAATAACAATAAGACGGGCAGGCCTCACTTCTTCAGAATTACCTAAAATATCTTCTACGCCTGTATCAAGACCCCACAATCGATCGCAAGCGTCAACTCGAGTTCGGAAAATGCTTACAATTACATCGTTAGATTGACTGTGAATATCATTTGCATCCAAATTAGGATATGGAATCAATTTAGGCGATGCATTATCTGTAAGAATGTTCAATGTTATTAAAGAATCAATTACTGTGTAGAATAATAGTAGTTTGTTGATTGATACACACGCAAAGGACAATTTTGTTAATTGAACTAAATTATTTTGAAAAGAATTAAAAAATTAATAATATTAATAGTAAATAAAAATGTAACTTAAAAAAAGTAAATTAACAATTTGCAACGTTGTTATGTGTTGTTAAACGTTATTACTGCAATATTTTCTTCCTAAAGACAGGAAGGTGATATTTGATGAAGTATATATACATCCATAATAATTTTAAAAACTTATCTCAGCTATACTATGCTATCTCAATTTATTCCAGACTAATAATAATGCGTTCCTAGTCATAAACTCGAACAAAACTATTATTTTCTAAAAAAAAAAAAACCTTGAAATGTTAGACATAGGTTTTTTCTATAAACATTCTATTAAAGCTATTTTTTTTTTTTTTACTGTAATTACTTTTTCCATAAACTTTTTACATTACTTTCGTATTAGGAGAATATTATATTTTAATTTATAACATTGCAAAATGTAATTTATATAATTTACATATTATAATTGAAATGAAAACAATATAACTTTAATATACGTCTCTATTGTAACAAAATTAATGAAAACTCACTACTTATATCATCCATGGAAATATAATTCAGAGTGGATGGCACTCCTTTTTTCCATCTGGGAACCGTGATAATCATTTTATTCTTCCAGATACTCAGTCCGATAGGAAGGTTGTTTGTCTGTATGTAATCTCCCGTGGCTATATAAGCATTTTTAATGGACTCATTTGGAAATTGAAAATCTATTTCCTTCCAAGTCAAAACGGTCTCCAAAGACTGACACAATTGGAGACATATTGGAAAAATGAAGAACAACAGTTTACACCTCATCCCTAAAAAAACATTGAAGAATTAATTACTCCATTACGTGCAAAATATTATTATACAGTAAACTAAGTCATCAGTTTAAAAGCTGATTTAAAAACTCTCGTAAATTTCTTTATCAAATATACTTTATTGCGTCTGCACTATTAACTTAACGTAACTGTTTTTTTTTCTTTTTATTATAGTACTTTACCGTAACAAAAGAATCGTAATTGTTTATTTTTTTTGTATTGCTATGACTGAAAAACCAAAGCTATGACTATAACACTTTATACAAAGTCTCCGCGGCACTTTCTCTTATTATTATAGAACATTTTTTTTTTATACGCCAACGTTATAAATAATTCAAAACGATGTTTACGGGTTGAATTTCTTGCACGTCTCACCTTCAACCTCGCCGTTTCTTACGGTGACCGCTGGGCTAATTTATGTATTAATACCACTAACGCAATTCAAACCATATAGAGCAATTTTAATTAGCATAAAGTAAATATGATGACTCAGAGTAAACGCACGTAAATGTTCTCCAATTTAACAACAAAATAACAATTTTTACTATCGTTATTAATTAACAAAGTAGGATACCATTTATGCCATCTACCCTCTGTTTATAAAAGAAAATCTAATTACAATCTAATTGCAGGGACATGTGCGATATCTTAAGATGTCTCATGGATATCTCAGATATCCTCAGGATATTTTCAGGATGTCATCGTAATTGTGAAATAAAATAGCACCGCGAGCAATTTTTTTGGATTATGTCGAAAAAGCTGAGCACTCTTATGGAAAAGAATGATGAAAAATGCTGAAAAGTCTCAATTTTAGCAAGTTTTCAGCAATTTTCATGAAATCATTTTCACTAGGGCAAATCGAAGAAATGTCAAATTGACGGGGTTGCATAATATATTCAAGCTGGTTGAATTTACCGTGTGCGAAGGAAAAAAGTAGCCAAGTTGTTTGAAAAAAGTAAAGCCCGTGCGTCTGCTGTGGCGTGCGTGCATATGTTGTTAATTTTTAAGGGGAGACAATTTTTTCGCGGGACCGTCAATCGGACGAAGGAATGCTGGTCGTTAAAATGATTTTGGAAATGATGTTACGTACTTGTGGTTCGATGAGAAATCCGTTAAACACGATGCCTCGGAATACTCACTATTTTGATATGGAGAACCGGTCCACTGGAGAACGGTATTACTGGAAATGACTGTATAGTTTGCGAGACCTCTTTTATAACCATTGAACCGTGAGAGTGTGTATACGCGCTCGTGCAACGATCATTAACCGTTCGTATTGGTCTTTATTATTTCTATAAAGTCTACATATTATTGCCGATCGACAATGTTAACAACGAGTTATTACTTTACGACATTTATAACGAAAACACTCGGTGTTCGCTTGAAAATTCATCGCCGACTCGAGTGTGAAATATTCCATTAACATTAAATTAAATTCTTTAACAATTATCGCTTAATTTAACTAACGAATTTAATTTATTAATTAAACAATAATTTAAAGTTAATAATATGTTGATACTTTCCGTATTGATATAGACAAATTTTGGAATTAATTGTTTATAAAAGAAGACAATATGTAAATTTATATTTAATATTGTTTTATGCTGCGGAAGAATTGCGGATTTTTTTGGAAAATAAATGTGTAAGGTATTAGGTAAGGTGTATATCCTAAAAAATTTGCCTTTTAAATTAATAGGATTACATCGACAAAGTAAACATCCTTTCTGCTGCGAAACCTTTTAATTGAAAAGTTTTTGCTGCTATTCAGTTTCATTTGGTTTTATTGGTAAATTGAATTTAAGTTAAAATGTTTTCAAAACTTTATAAAGAGTTTTGTAATAGTTAATGTAGATTCATAAAATACTTTGATTTTAATTTTAAAACCACTTATTCTATTACTTTTTTAGTCTGGAAATATTTTGGTGAAATATGAAATAAAAATATTGAATATATTAATTATAAAAGAGAATAATACAAAATATTAAGTCAAACATTAATTTTCCTCATTTTTAAAATTGATAAATTATATTTATATTCTCTAACAATTCTAATATTTCGTGACTTATGATTATTCTTAAGATTTAAGAGATTAAACTTTCAGGCAGATTAGGTTAAATTAGGTTCAGTAGGAATCTTAATAAAATTACTGAAGTGGCATTTAAAGTAGGATCCTATCAGTAAAAAATTTAAAAGTAATCATTTAAAATTTTTTTTTTCAACGAAGACTGTCAAGTAATTCATGTCGTTATATTTTTAAGTCATATTTATTTTGATAGTACACGTATGCTTGTATCAATTAGGAAATAATAAAATTCACTAATTCGATAATTATCAAGCCTTTTTGATAATTATATTTAAATGTATTTTCATTTGTGACAGTCATCTATGAAAACAAACATTATTGTCCAAAATAACGCAATAAAAAATACTCATTTAAATACTTCACTTTTAATTATCAAATTTTTATTAAATTAGTATAATTTGATCTATAGAAAAAATTTAGTCAACTAATTATTTGAATTAAATTATATTAGTATTAGCTAGTGTAGCAGGTTTTTATTATGTAATGCATGAACATTCTCAAATTTTAAAATTGTAATTAGTAAAATCTTCTAAATTGATATCGATTATTTGTAAAAGTGTTTGATAATGACAACAAAAATATGACTTTAAAAAAGTGTTACAGTAAATTACCTCATTCTTTAATGATTTACATATAAAAGTAGATTTTTTAACATACTTTTTGTAATTTAAATAATTTCAGTGTCATATATTTTTTTTACAAAAATTCTTCAAGTGCTAAATTTGTATGATGTATATATTTGCTTAAGATATTCTCTTCAACAAATTTTGAATAGACGATTTCAAATTCGACATTGAAAGGTATATACAATTGAAAAGTCACTTTAGCTCACTGCTATTCATTATGTTTAACAACTGAATTAACCTCAGGCACATCTGATACAAAGAATTGAAAATTTCATTCTCAATCCCGACTACTTGGGAATTCAGTTTTAAAAAGTCAATGTTTTTCTACTCCATTTTTTTATCAATTAAATAAGTTAGAAAGTTATTAGTCAATGGAGAACTAGTTGTCTTATAATGTAGAAGTTGTAACTTTTCTGTAAACTATTTTTTTAAAATATAAAATTTTCCTGAAAGTTTTAATTTAAAACATGAATAATTCATTAAAAATGGTTTTTAATTACCATAGATTGTTAATTAATAACATTCCATCAGAAAATAATTCATACTATTAACCAATATGTGAATCATAACTCAAAAACAAGAAACAATTAAGAAATGAATAAAAAAATGTACTAGGTTACCGATTTATTCCCAATTATTTACTTAAATTATAATCTCCATTCGCCTGAATTATAAAACGTGGGAATGTAATAAGAATCGTCTATTGTTCATTTATCAAAATATGATTTTTTTTATTACTCGTATATACATTGTATAGTATTATATTATATTAATTCTCAATCATATTTTTAAAGAAGCTAACAACCGTTAGCTTCGATAAAAAACTGACTGAAAACATTTATAATTGCCTATAACAGTTGTTAATTAAACTTATAATATAGTTTCGTATTCATAATTTTTGATACGTATAAAATGACATAGAATTAATAATCAGCGTGCTATATAATAATGATGATAAACATAATAATAATAATAATAATATATCAATAATCTAAATCACATATGTACAGAAATAAATTTAATGTACATTATAATAATAATATTATATCACACCGTACGACACACTCTCATTAGAGCACACAACAATAAATGTTGCACTGGTCCTTACATGCTACAAAGCTATAAAACTACTGAGAGAGTTCATTGCACGGGAAACAAATACATATAAATCGAATAACGCAAAAAAAAACAATATATATATTAAGGACGCTTTATGTTTGAACGCTTCTTAAAATTAATTATTATATAAAAGATAATTTTTCTTATTCAAGACTGAAATTTTGTGATAAAAGTAACATAAAAGTAAATTTCAGCTAAACCGTTTTCTGCTATAATCTAATTCTCATTTTTCGCAACGTATATTTGTAGAACATTTATATATGGACGTATTAATTATAATAAATTATAATCTAGAATAATGCGAATAGTATGTATAAATATAATTATCATATGGTATATATAAACGTATCATTACGTTCGCAAAACATCCAATCTCGATCAAGAAGATCATCGTCTAAACATGCGACATTACATAACATAGCAACACAGACTAATTACCTAAAACTAAATTTCAGTGAGTCAGTCACTGACCATCGGAACCGGATACAACAATCAGCTACGTATCACCGATCTTCCATTATAATACATATTCACACAGACACCATTTCCGTTAAATTCAATAAATTGAAGGTTTTATACCTGCTATTATAATTACAATAAGTAATTTGTTCATATAAATGCGATATATTATCATTTTGAAAAACAAGCTCGTAAAATATTGATACCAAAATAGGAATGACACAATAAATCAAGGAAACTGAATGGTGTAAGAGCTTAACGGAAAATTCAATTACTCCGCTATTAATTTTCCACGACAGGTGAGTAAATATTGATTTGCGGTACGTGCAATCATTGAGATCATTTACATATAACAAACAAGCCGCAAGTTGCCAACGAAAGCAACTTTTACAGGGATTTCATCGGCGCAGCTCAAAGGAGGTAACTCTTAATAAAGCACGGAAAAAGCGCCTTCCTTCGAGTGCGTCGACGGAATCTGGTTTCTCAAGTTATGATGCACGCGCAGTACATCATGCAAAAGAAACTCGATGTTAACCACAAGAAGTCTTACGATAAAATCGAATATTTTGGAACATCTCATATCGAAGGTTTAATCGATTTTGGAAGAAAAACCTTCCTAAATCGAACGGCAGTGATTATCGAACAACGATGATCGAAAAGCGTAATTTGAAAACGATTTCTGAAATCTTACACGAAGTGGACGGATTATTAAACCTATGTAAATCTGTACAAAGTTGTAAAAAAGTTTACGTTATTTCCAAATCTGGAATCTCAGAAGGTATCCCTCCTTGAACCTTACAGACTATTCTCGTTTAAAAGAATAATTGGACTAAACTGTACTAGAATCCAGTCAATCTTCTCTAACGTTGAAGACCATTTGCACTACATAGCAGTTTCTAGCGGCTGACTTTTACTCCTCGCAGCAGAAGATAATTGCGTGAGTTCCGTTGGCTCACTGGGTACAAGTGCATCGAAATTGGTCTCAAGTAGCACCTCGCTTTTAGAACGCAGTGGCTTGTCTTCGTCCAAATTCGTTTCTAACAATGCTTCACTTTTTGGTCTTTCTTCATAAGTGTATGGACGTGGTAAAGTTGGACTGAAGTACCCTGGCACTGGTTCCGAACCTGGCGTTTGCGGTGCTTCCACGTAATTATTTTCGTATGCCATTGGATGATAAACTGGTGCAATTTCGATGTCTCTTTTGAGCTCCATTATAGAATCAGCCATTCCCATGCCGTTATTCAATGGCAAAGTGGAACTGTTATTAATATAAGCATGATCCTCCAAAGTGGTTATAGGAGGGTTCTCTTCTGGAGCAGCCTCGCTGTTAACTTCGGATGCCCAAGTACTATTGTTGCGAGAAGTAAAAGTTGAGTGGTTTCGAAAGCCTTCGTTCCTGTAAGCCAAATCGAACATTGGATTGTCGTTTTGGGTCAACTGGAACTTGTGCGCTACACTTTTAAAATCACTACTGCTTGGAGAGTAATGAGGGTTGTGCGCTTCATAAACGTCGTAGCTGCGATTATCTTCCATGGACGAGTTCAATTGCGACTTGTCCATGGAGTCTAAGCTGCCACCGTTCACTGACATCTTCTTGTAATCGAGAGAACGAGAATTTAAGGTATCATTGGATTGTTTTGACTGAAATAAAAAGAAATTGATTAGACTATTAGTTTAAAGTCTGACAGCATAATAATTTTAATGGGTTAGATTAATTTTTGTACAAATATTTCTAATCTGAAATATAAATTATAAAAACTGTAATTTTGGGGGAAAATGAAAAATTCGATAGCAATGGAATACATTATGCACAGAAAGCATGAAATCATGCTAAAATAGCTAGCGAAAAACTATACTACAGGGGCCTTATTCTCAAATCAACGTGATTAAATTACGTTAACTTTTAATTTATGATCATGTTAATTTGAGAATAAGGCCCCCAATAGCGTGACAACTCCTATGCCATTAAAGCTAGAAAATCTTCTACTTGTAGGGTTTAAAAATAAATCGTTACAATTTTATCTCAATAACATCGGGCTATAATGAAATTAATGGAATAATGACTGAAGCTAAAACAAAATTTGAAAATGACTGTGAAAAATGAAGTTGACACACTTTTTCTGGCGATGTTAGTATCTAACCTGCATTGGAGGAACCAGTACAACCTTTTTCCTTGGCACTTTCTGTGTTAGAAATAATGGATGATTGTTAATTGTAAAGCTGTATGACACTGAGAGAAATATATGAAACATTTTACTATTAATTGTTTTTTTCAACAAGAACAACAAAATTTAAACATTTTATTGTCATTGTTACTCAAATTTATAGCTCTGTATAATTCCGAAAATTATGTTGCATTCATAATAAATTTTAATAAAGATTAAAAATATCTTAATTCGATCTATAATTATGATAAATTTTAATTAGAGTGAAATATTTCTAACTTAAGTTTATGATAATACAATATTTTCTTTGGATATTTTTCTCAGTATGAAGTAAATCTTGGAAAATGATGAATGATGTTTTAATATTTTATGATAGAAGCATTGAACAAGAAATGATCATAAGACAGAAATTTTCAGATTCAGTACAGAAATTGTATGTACTTACAGTTAAAGGTCTTCTTCGATAAGCAAGCTCGGTAAATCCAGACGTTGAACCAACAGATCTTAAAGAGTGCAGTGATTGACGAATTGAGTTTCTTCTTTCAAGTCTTTCAACTCGTCGTTTCCTTGATTTGGAGACCCACAAGCCAATAACTGCTGCCAGCACAGCGAGGGTTACTCCTATTGCACCTAAAACCCCGACCGCGACTACGTCTTTTCTCCACGAAAGTGGATCGATATGCACTCTAGGATCTATAAAGAATTTTAACAGTTTATTTCATCTTACATTCGACTTTCACTACCTGTATTTATTATACCATTCATTTAAATTTTGTACAACAAATCATTAGTTTTATGTAAACGTAAACGAACCATTATTTCATTCAATATATGAATTTGAGATTAATAACAACAATATGAAGAAATAAATGAAAGAACAATTACCTATTTCACACACAAACGGATTTGGTTGGGCACAATGATCCACCTCAATTGTCTGATAGGTAAACATAGTACATTGATCAATTCGTTCTAACTGTTGAACCCAAACGCGGTCAGAATAATCGAACCCTTGTTGTTGTTTCCGTAGAAATCTCCATAGTTCCAAGTAGTTTCCCATGACAAAAGGCATTGATGCATTTGCCATCTGTGCAGACAAAAAGTGAATAAATAAGAAAATTTTCTTATATCATATTGTTGCAACAATTTATAAACCAATATTATGTTCAATCTTACTCGGCAAAATCGTCGAGCATTGAAGAAATCCATTGGTGCCCCAACAAAGATATAACATGTATCTCCAACTAGATCCCAAGCAGGGGGACACTTTCCGTTTAAGACTGATGCATTGTTCATGTGATATGGTTGATAATCTACTTGAAGTAATTCTGGAGAATCTTCGTGGTCGCGAATTCTGCCACTTACAGCAAACGATTCATTGTAACCCCACCAATTATGTCTAGCATCAATGTGCGACCTCCAAATATCCACTTGACTGTTGAAAAAAATTATGCAAAATTATTTGAATATTTCAAGATTCTCGCATGATAAAAATTGTAATAAGTATGTTTTATTTCATTTTAATAAAATATTCATGTCTCCTAGGGTAATATACTCAGGTGCAAAACGAAAGCTGAAGTAAAATATGTGAATTACAAACACCATTTATAGCTGGAAAATAGCAAGAACAAAAGCAGATAAAGCATGGCACACGAACATGAAAAAGAGATCAAACTCGTGTACTTACTTATATTGCCATTCCATGATAACGCTGGGTTTTCGAACATGCAAACCAGATATATGAAAGAAAACAAGAAACATATACTGGATAAAAAGGATTGATAAAAAAGTCTCCTTTTTAATAGTATATTACTCCATGAGGAAAAGTGGTTTTAAGTTGATAACCCAAGCCAAAGGCGAAGAGTTACCAACCCCAAACCACTTTTTTTCCTCGTTGAGTACGATATTTTACTCACCGTGAAAATGAAATATGTTGGTAGCCTGCAGAACTACCAATACATTTTATTTTTAAGGAGAGTAAAAACTAAAATAAACTCATATAACTAAATGAAACGGTTTAATAAATTAATTATCAATAAATGTACTAGAAAAATAACAAAAACCAAACATTAATAGATTTACCAAGGGAAGGTTTCCAATTGCATAATCTACAATAAACTTTCAAGAAAAATAAACGATAATCACATGCAGAATATTTACAAAATTATAATTTCATGCTTTTTGCAATATCATAGGGAGCAATACTGTTCTTTAGAATATACTTGTTCGTACATTTTGCTATACTGAAATTTATCACATAATTAGTCTTATTTTGTAATTATGTATAATTATAATTGAACTCTGCTTATACAATACATAATTTATAATAAAGATGACTAGGTAGCTACACATATCAATATCAACCGTATTCGTACATTTACATAAAATAAAATAATACTCACAGTGTTCGATTTATCGTTAACATCTCATAATCGTTGTCCGGGTTGAAAAAGACATTATCTACGTATTGTTGGCCTGGAGTTCCGGCAACTATTGTACTTCGTCCGTCACGATTTATTGCGTAGTTGCTGCAAAATAAAGTTCGCGTGAGACATAATACAATAATAAAAAAAAAACACAATTTTTCTTTTTTTCTTTTCATAACTTACTGGTAAAATCCATTATGGGATGTACTCTGATAAATAGGCAGCCGCACACGTTCGAAACCTAAAATTTCGAGGAGATGTTTCCCAAGATTTCCATGCAAGTAATTCAACGTCATATTACTGACAACTTGCTTCAATACGATATTTGTATCGTAAGAAGCATTGTTTTGCGTAAAATAATTTCGATATATTGTAACTTCTTGATAAGGACTACTCTGTCGTCCTTCGATGTATCTAAAAACCAAAACAATGTCATTTAATTAAAGTTAATATAATAAAATGCAAATGATAAGTAAAATACTTACAAAACAGGCTTGTTATAATTTTCAGTAAACAGGTTATTGTGAACCCATCCCTTCAAAGATGTTGCCGAACCTCTAGAGTCGGCTCTTATTGAAAGACCACCTTGATTACGTTGTACCAAATTATTCTGAAAAATATTTTCAATGAATAATTCAACATGAAATCAAATTACAAAAACTCCTCTCAAGATAAAATATAAGATCTGAATAACTGTATTTTGACCTAAGTCTAAATAAATCTTTAACGTTAAGTATCTACCAGTTAATTTTCGTAACCTTTTCTCTCCGTGTATTAAAAATATCACTTACGCGAAAATAAAGCGATTGCGTATTTTGTACATCAAGTTGTATACTTGATTTGCAGGTTGTGAAATTGCCAAATAATTTTTTACAATTGTCCATTACTCGGTTACGTTCCAATGTTATTATAGCATTAACTTCACCTGCGCTTGCATATTTTATGGCTCCTTCTTCACAGTTTGAGAAAGTCGAATATGAGATATTGTGTCTTACATCGCGATCTGTAAATAATTTTTTGTTATTAAATAAAACGAGTTAGAATGAAATTAATTTAAAATTTTTTAAGTAAGTTCTTAAACTTACTGAAACCGATGGCAGAAATTGGAAGGGTGACTATTTCGGCTATGAAACCATGCGAATTACTTGCTCCATTTGCGAATAATCGAACACTTAAACTTGGCTCAAAGGTCTTGAATAGTTTCTTTTCTAATGGACTATCAACTTCCAGTTCCCCTATTTTCGTCGATGTTATATTATATATGTCGCCATCGTACAAAGTTATGCTGTCAGCTCTTCCTAGTTTACCAGTCGAATTAAATAAGTTGAACTGAAGTAATCTAAAACGTAATTTAAATGTTAATAAATGTACACAGTAATTTGTAAAACGTAAAATTTCAAATTTTCCAAATCTAACATTCAATATTGAAATTTACCTAAATCCAAAAGGTTTCGACCTATAAGCACTGCGGAAAATTTTTACACAATTAACAGGATTGTTATCATACTTATAATACAGTAAAACTCGTTCTTCAACTGTTATTTCTTTGGTTGTATCACATATATCTATCATACTGAAAAGGTGATACGGAATAGATAATTGTTTCATTGGAGTAAAAGAACTCTCATCAGCTTCGCGACCTTCGCCCGTTATGGACAAAAAGTTCACTCCATTTCCAATAACATTATTCACTTCATTAAATAGCAACTCCATCTGAAATTAATTGTAAATGTCCAGTTTAGTTCTATTCTAAATAATCAATATTCCAAAATTGTGAAAGTTGGATATTTCATTATATAATTTTTACAGGAATTACAAACATTATAATGTTCATGTTTCAATTTTAGAACAATGTAAAACCTAAAATTACTTAATAATTACCGTATTAGTTGGAGAAATAACGTTAATGCCGTGATAAGCAGCATTATTAATACTGACATACTGAATCGCAGGAGATTTCATTATAGTTTGAATGGCGGAAGATTTTTCATTGTGCAGAATACCAGCACCAGTAATATTGATGTATTTTAAGACTGATTCAACTCTGTGGACTGTTTCATGCGTGTGAACATCGTGAATGCGATATTCATATAAGTGATGCTCGAACTCGCTATTAGCTATTCTAATTCCACCCCAATAATCTTGTGCGGAATTTAAATTTCGTTCACCGCAATGAATGAACACAAAGTTGCCGTCCCACATACAATCGTGCTTTTGACCGTATAACTGACCATTCAGTCGTATTTGGCAATCTTCTAAATTTTCCTCTTTACCGGTGCACTGTAAATTATATTCAAAATTTATAAACATACTTTTACTTATTAAATGTCACAAATGCAAAGAATTATTGATCAAAAATTTATATCATTTTAAATGCGAAACAAAAAATAATTTGCTTCTAAAAGTTAATTAATGTCTATTACTTGCAAAGGTTCCGGCCATGACCAAATTCTAGATAAAGATCCTGGATGTAGTTCGTATCTACGGTCCCGAGACACATAAACATTCAAGGAATCATAACCAAGCTGTCTACATGCTACCTGAGCGTTTCTCTCTGTGAATCTAGAATCGCACAAAGGTATCCATTGGAGCGTCGTGCGATTAAAGAATTCAATGAAACCTGCAAAAGTAGATAAACTTTTGAATTTGTTGTCGTTTATCATTGTGAGAGAATCCAAACGAATAAAATTTAAAATTTTTTAGATATACGATAAATATTAAATAGATTTTAAAATGGACAAAACCGCTATCTAGATTACCAATATTATATAAAAGAATTTGATGTTAAATTCTGTACTTTCTATTATAAACAGAAGTATATGTTGACAGTACCTTCGTTCGTTGAAGATGTGCAGTTTCCATCTTTACAAAGACGTATCGTATCAAAATTGTTGTGATGCAAAGATCGCGTTCTTGCTAATGACGTAGGTATATTACGTCGATCAGCACTAAGTGGACGCATTATTATTTCATGTCCGTAAACACCAATAGCTTTTAAAGTACCAAGCACCAAAATACCAACATTTGGTGCAAATTCCATTACCACATCCGGGTAAATAGTGAGAGTTGCATCAGGCATAATAGTAATATCAGATCTCACTACGTAAGGTTCTGACCTTGAATACAGATACGAATTGTTAATAATACGACCTCCAAGATTATCCAGATCTAATTCTATGTTTTCAGTCTCGAACGAGGCCGAGATAGAAGCATCAAATGAGTCACTTATCAAATAAGGTCGATATTTAGCGACGGCGTGATCATTCCAATCATCAAAATCGAATATTTTACGCCTGAAAATTTGAACGAAAATCATTGAATAATCACATTAATATTTATTATATAAATTGTAAAAATATTTATTATATAATTAGCCATTTAAAATGATAAAAGCTGTTATAAGATTAACAATAAGTTAATTAAATTTGAGGTTGAGATCTTTTTTACCTAATATCAATAGCTTGTGATGTGCCCCACCAATTCTCTGAAACATCCACTATGTTATTAATTTTTGCCGTTTTAATTCCTGTTAGCACCTCGTAATCTAACGAATTGAGCTCGAATAAATTTCGATTCACGCGAACTTTTTGTATTCCGTGAAAACCGACCACATAAGTCGGAGAGTTATGTCGCTGAAGGAAATTTCTATTTTTTAAACCATCGTGATTACCACGAATTTCATTATACCAAAAACGGGCATCAACTTCGCCCAATATTTCCGACTGACTGTCGGCCCAAAACTCTACCATGTATGCACCGGTATTTTGTTCGATTTTGTTCTTATATATCAGCATCTTCTTCTCCATACCTTTGACTGATATTAAACCATTTTTACATCGATTACTATCAAAGCGATTTCTAGTCATGTTAAATCTTGCAAAATGGCCATCAATTACGAAACCAAATAGTACATTACTTTGCCAGGTATTGTTATCGAAATATAAGGAATGAGTGAAATTCTCATTATATTGCCAAACATATGGCAACGAGACTTCAAAACCGCCACCTTGATTTCTTTCAACGGTATTATCTTGTAAAACCCAATGGAATAAATTATTAGACTGCCGCATATCTCTGCTAAATTGAGTAATTCCTTTTCCATTGTCAATGATTAGACTTTTGTTAATATGAATGCTAATTTCTGAAATGTTAGATTGAAAAACATTCCAATAAGGCGAAAGAATATAAATTGCTTCTGCTACGTTGTGAGATATCTCACATCCGCGAATTTGAATGGACTCGTTGGCTTTGCGTAAGAAATGGTCGCCGGCTTCGTTTAAGTATCGATTGTAATAAGAGGCGAAAATACCGTGCAGATTATTTCGAATTACGGTCTCGTAAATCTTCACAGTTGGACCACGGTTAATCCTATTTTTAGATTTCTGAAATGAACACAATTATAAATTATTAATTTAAAAATAATTTTTTAAATAACAAAATAGAAAGAAGTCATAAGAATGACTTTAATTAAAGTAAACGCTTTCACATGTAGAGAAGGGTGGGGGGAGAAAGTTCATACATATCAAAGTTGTAAACATACCGGTGCTCTTAATGATGTAAGAACCATAACAGTCCCTCCAAGTGCGTTATCACCACTGCGGTAATCTAACAGAATATTATATGAAGTAGAAATTACGGGAAATACCGTCAAGTCTCTGTTAACTCGCCAGTAACTATCCGGCGTAGGAGAATAATGCAAATCAATTTGTTCAGTACTTCGATTGTGAATGGGATTAAGAAGCTGTATGCCAATGACATAACCAGGAGTGCACTAAAACATGAATAAATTTAATTAGCTACATATTTTTCAATTTTAAATTACGCGTCTTTTTTATTTTCAACATATACACACTATATTGAATAGAATTTTAAATAATACCATAATTTGAAGTTGAAATTTTATTTCCATATAATTTACTTTTAATAATAAAAAATGGCTTAATATTTAAGTTTACTCTGTTCTAAATAATTTTTTAAATAATATTTTTAAATGCTGTAAAAAAAACTTACGCTAACTGTAATTTTTATATTTTTAGGTTCACCCATTACTTTGGTTGTGACTAAGTACTTGGTTTCTCTATCATTTAACATAATAGTTTTGATGTCTCCAGGTAACATTATCGGATAATAATCAGAATCTGCTGTTCCATCCGATAAACGTTCAAACCATCCTGCAAATTCTCTCTGCTGAATTGCAGATAATGCAGGGTTGTGCCGAATACCGGCGATTTTATTATTTTCAATTTTTGAATTCCAAATCTGTAATCCCAACTGCTTAAAACTTATCCCACTTCCTAAATTATGTGAAAATTCACAATTTCGTACTGTATTTGCATCGGATGAGTAGATGTCAGAATATAATATTCCTAAACCATCTTGTAAATTATTTATTACTCTTACACTTTCAAGACTAGCTCGAACGAAATCAATTTGCAGAGCTGAAAAAGAAAATTTTATTCATTTAATTATGTTTAATTGTTTTATTATGATTAGCAATCAAATTGTCAAGTTAAAAAGAAAGTGAGAATCGATAATCGATTAAAGAAAATGTGAATAATTTTAAAGTGACAATATTCGAGGTGGCTATTTTTAGAGGAAAATAATTGTTCACCTGGTTTAAAGGAGTTTGTTGAATAATCTAATAATCCCGCTTTTTCAATTGTAACAAATTGTAAATCTGATCTTTCAGCTAATGGACCAAGTCTAATTCCAGCCCATGCAGCACCCGAACAACGGACACCAACATCATTTTCATGCGTACATGAATTTTCAAAATTATTTTGATGTTCAGCTTTACACTGAGTAATATCATAATCCTCTTCAGTACACTGCACATTGCTAAGAATGATATTTTCCTTTATACCTGCTTCTGATATCTGAGATCGCTCCATGAACCAATTATCCGGGTTTAAGGTCAACCCGAGTTGATGACACACTAATGCTGCATCTTGAATCGTCCAACCGTAATTACATACGGTTCCCCATTCTTCACCAATACGAACCTATACGAAATTAATCACAATAAATATTACATAATTCATAAATTTTTGGATGAAATTTTAATTAAAATATAATATAAAATTTGAGAAACATTAAATCCAATATGCGTTAATAAATAATTACTTGTAATCTTCCTTCATTTGTGGTCTTTCCTCCAAGTAACCTGACTGGTATTTCCGGCAATTTTAATACAATTTCTTCCATAGCTTCAGTTTCATTATTATTAGTTGGGTTCATCACAATCTCTTCCTTCAATGTTAAATGAATTTTACTTGGACCATTCCCCTTTGCATCTAATTTCCCGGCGACCATCATACCCACGGCAGGTGGGAAAAAAAGTCTGACACCTGACTGAAGGGTCAATTTACCGCCAGGTCTAATATTGATATCACGTTTGACAATATACTCCCCTGGTCGTAGTTCTTCGTATCCATCCACTTCGCCACCGACTACATTACCGTCTTCTTGAAATGGTGGTACAAATGTCGGATTTGAAATAATGGTATTCGTACCAGGGTTGCTATTGTGCAATAAATACGGTAAATATTCTATTTTTGCCAAATTATAACGATCTTTCCTGTAAAAAATAAAGAAAAAGACAAATGAATTTTGCATATAAAAATAAAATGTAATACTTGATTATACATATATACACCTTTATTTAAATGATTAAATTTCAACTCACCTATGAAACAGTTTTTCAAAAATAATTGACTCTTCAGGAGAACCCAACCAGTTGTAAGTACAATTAATAACTTTACTTTGATCCTCTAAGTGAGAACCAATTTCATACTTGGATTCCCGATTGTGCAAAATATTTCTGTACACGTGGACATTGCTAGATGATATCACCAAAACTGCAGCAACGCGCGATCTAGGTATCAATCTTGAACCTTGAACATCGCTGTTATCAAAAGGTTCCTTTACGCGGTTATCCCGCAAGAAATTTCGCGTGAACAGTAAGTACTGAACATCGCTATAAGGCGAAAGACCAATACTAACTATATAAGAACCCCGGTTCTCATAAAAATGATTGTGCTGAATTAAAATGTTTACTGGAAGGAGATTGAACTCTTCGTTCAATGCATTTTTAATAAAAATACCACCGAAGTTGTGGTACCTGAACCAATTGTATTCTATACAAGCGTCCATATTTAAGGCTGGACTTAATTTAATACCTAATTTGTCATTCCTGACAAAAGTATTATGGCCAATCTGAAGCCTTAAGAGTCCTAGGTTATACCTCCAACTAGACTCAACTTGAATCGCTGCTTCTTTACTATTATTGAAAAAATTCCCTGTTATGTTTACGTAAGAGTTTCCAGTTGCATTTCCAACCTACAAATAAAAAAAAAGTTTAATCAATAAAATTTAAAAAAAAATTAAATTGTTTTCGTTCAATATTATTGCAGATAAAAATAACAATATTAACTAATCTTTAGCATATGTATAGAAGTATTACAAATTAAAAGGCTTACCAGAACTCCGACATCATAGTTCTGAAAAATTGCCGAATATTCGACACTAGTTGTTTGATTAAAGTGCAAATATTGTGAATTTAAACTATCGTTTAACCAAACCGCCAAGCCATAGCCTCTGTTCGATGAAATAGTACTCCGCGAAATATTGCGGTTCCCCCCAGAAACGGTGATATTTACACCGTCACCATTGTTAAAAGATATTCGACTTCCGGTGATGTTTACGTCTAAGGCACCGCCCAAAATGTGTACACCAGCTACATGGTTATTACTAGATATCGCAGTATCTTTAACATAAAGTCCTGAACGCAATTTTTCTACGGCAATTCCTCGCCCATTATTGTTTGCAATTGAACTTCCCGTTATATTCAAATCAACGTTTTTATCTAAAAATGAGATTAAATGATGCATTAACTTTACGAAATTTTGTAATGTTATTAATATTAAGACATTTCACAGTAAATAATATTGATTTGTTTTACTTTTATTCAAAATATGAAATATTAAGCTTTACAATATGAAGTATTAACCCTCCATTGGTATCGTTTGCTCTCATTTACACGTTTGGTATTCTGTTGGGAAAATTCATTAAATGGATTTTTCCAAGCAAATTGGTATCCTTATTATTTCATATTATGTAGATGAATTTTTTTTACTCAAATCGACTTACTAAATCCTGACGTTAATCTTGCAAAAATTAAATTTTGTACATATGGTTCTGCTGAAAATTGTATGTATAAATTTGACTGTGTTGTAGTAACACTCTGTGGTAAAGTATCATTCCTGACATTTATTACTGCCAACAGCTTGTCGGAGGAACTTAAACCATCATATAATTTAATAATAGCAGAATCATTTTTATCCGTTTTCATGTATAAAAACGAAATCGTTAATACGTGTCCATGTCTTGCGGAAATGCTCTGAAAACAATTAGTATTTAATTAAAGATACTTGTCGATTGTGATTATTACTAGATACATCATTTCAAAGTATAAATGGTATAAAAATGAACTAAATTAAAAAGCAATTGAATAATTTCGCACTACCTGTTGGCATTTATTCTTATTTGGTGAGTAACTGCTTTGTTCCATGGATATTGTTATAGGGAATGTTCTTCCTTCAGTTCGAGGAAACGTGCACAAGTCGAAGACATTTCTCCGGTCAAACCGATCGTCGGAGGTTTCATCGTAATGGACGTATTTGATACCATCCGCACCATTTTCTTCTACATCACAGTTGTCAATATGAACCAAACCAACGGTGCTGTTTATATAAATGCCATACCCTATTGAAAATAAATTTTTATTTACTCTTTATTTCACTGACATCTTGAATTTAAAGACATTTTATTGTTAATTTTATTTATTAATTATTAAATATTTGAATGACTGAAATTGGAAATTTAACAACAAAATATTTTAGAGTCAGTAATATTTTCAATCATATTCGCAAACATGAAATGAGTTTTCGAAAGGCCTTATAAATAACTAACCTTTGTTCTTTTTTACGGTGCAGTTTGCAATGGTGAGAGGAGCATTAGGCATAGTTACATTTATGCCAGTGAAAGCAGAGTTAATAATGGTGATCGATTCTAATCGCGGTGGGACACCTTCAGTGTGTAAAGCAGATGTTACATTGAAGTCCCTTCCGGTTCCAGCATTTCTATAAACAAAATAAATAGATCGCGTGTTTATTCACTAAAATTACAGAGTAATCGATGGGAACAATTATAATCGCACGAATTACCGTTAACACTTATAAAAGAAACATTAACCTAGTACAATTTTCATGTAGGAGGATCAATAATTCATGTAATCTTTGTAAAATCAAGGATATAACACATATTCAGAAAAGAATAACAACTCATTTGCAGTTGTAATTATTAAAAATAATAATTATTTTTTAATTAAACAATTTTGTTATAAAAATAAACAAGTAAAATATATAATTAAAATGATAGTTAATAATAAAGTATATTCTTTAATTCAATTATAACTTAACTTCTGAAAAAGGGTTTTAAAATTAATCAATTAATAAAATTACAGTATTACTGATGTATTAGATTGTGAAAAATAAAACAATAATTTACTGAATTGCAACGTGACTCAGGATGGATTTTGAACGTTGCACGTAAAAGGTATTTTCTTGAGTCAAAATACTGTCATGAAGTGCGCCTTCGAATCTGATCCCTCGCCAATGCTTAATGGCATGCGTAGCACCATCATGGTAAGGTGAGCAAGAAATTCCAAGGTCCGGATGGTAATCTATTAATAAAGATGAGAAATTTAAATTAGATCGAGTAATACGTAATGAAACTAGTTATAAATATTAAGTACCGACAATATTATATAAAAAAATATCTTAATGTATGTAAATTAAAGTTTATTAATTTAAAAGCAAACTTAAACAAGTTATTTTATTAACCGTGCAAAATAATATTAATAAATGTTGTCACAAAAACTAGCAAAATCAGTGAAAGCATATTTTCAATTGAATTTAAGCAAAATACTTCTTTTACCTATACAATTTTGCATATATATAATAATTCTGTTTCATTCTTAAATTGGTAGAATGTAATTTGAAATTTGTTTTACTCTTTCTGTAAGACGAATTTACAAAACGAAAATATTACTTTACATTGAGGCAAGAAAGAAAAAACTTTCGTGATTGCACTGATTGATAAGAGTAATTACCACAAACTCCTGAGCCTAGTTGTCTGCTAGCCCAATTATCGCAGCGTTGTAAGGAGGATTCAGTGCCTCGACATTGTGGCTGGTCGTAAAGTAATCGAGGTTTGGCTGGCCACTGCCGATCCAGCCAATTCCACCATTTTCCACCTTGGAAACCTAATTCACGACATGCGGTTTCTAAGTCTGCCCTTGTCCAACTATAAAATTTAAATTAATTAAATTAACTTATTATTAACAACTCTTTTACATTTAAAAAGACAACACACAAGTATACCTTTAATTATTTATTATTTTAACAAATTTAAACATATTTATAATATTCTGGTTAAAATTTTGATTGTATAATACGTTTTGATGATTAGCAGAACATTTAAAGGAAATTTGCAAAGTAAAATACAATTTATAATCTACAATTGTACTGTTGAATGTAAAAGTACTCTACTCAAGGGAAAGGTAAACGTACTTTCTGGAATTGGTGCAAACGGATCGCCATTCTTCTTTGTGGAAAATTTGTACGCGACCCTCCAAAGGGCTCGGCCCATCCATCAAACGAATCCGCCGCGACTCCGGCTGACCGGAGACCGTCTCCGTACTTGTCAGCACAATTGGCTCCTCACGTGTTCCCTATAATCACATAATCGTCTTAATATTCATTTAACACAATTAAACTTAATTCATTATTATATTAAACTTGATTTGTACTCAATTATTTTGCAACGTAATTCGTTGGTTACTTCGTCATTCAATGCTATTTAATATTCAAATCATAATAAACCAAAACATCAATATTAAAAGTATTATTTATATAAAGAGTAATCTGTATGAATACTATTTTATTGCTGGAAAGGAATACGAAATACAATATCATGATATATTAAAAAAATGTTTAATTAAGTTCATTACTATATATTACTGAAGAATATATAATTTATTTGCATAAGTCTATTTGCAATAATAAATTAATTAATCAATTCACAAATTATATAATATATGAACCTTTTGTATTATATCAAAGAGAACATATAAAGAAAGTTTGCTTACTGTTTTCAATTAGTGTTTATATTTGAATATATTTATGATAAGGTTTCCCAAATTTGGTAATATTTTTGTAAATATATATTCAATGACATTATATTCAAATAGAAACTTCCAAATTAAAATCAAATGTATACAAGAATTTCTAGAATTTGAAATAAATTAAACTGAGAAAATTTTGATTAAAAATTTTCTGTTTCTATCCTTGGAAATGTAATAAGTAACAATTTCAAAACTAACTAATTATTTCTATAAGAAAATTATTTTTGATTTTGATGAAAATACTTTATAATTAATAGATATTAAATGAAACTACTTGGTCATTTTCATCTTATTTCAATCGATTCCAATTGTTAATATAATTTGACTGAAATTAAAATGATATAATGTACCATACATATTTTATGTTACCCATAAACTATTATACTTAATGAAACAAATATAATTAAAAACAAAAAAATAATTATCTGAAAGATTAAAATAATTATTCCTAATTATAAAGTAAGAAACTGAAAAGTAAAACTTTTATAAATTGTGAAATATTAATAAGATTCCATTTACTGTGTATCTAATCCTGCTTCAATGACCTTACAAGTGTTAATAAACATTGTTAGAGTTCTTAGCGTATTAATGTAATTAATTTGACCAGCCACATATTCACGAGTAATAATTATCTGTATTGTTTAATTTAAAAACGTTTTATATTTCAATTTCATTAATAAAATCATATACATAAAGTGTTTAAAAATACTTTACTTTATATCATGAATGAATTTTATGTTATATTGAAGATGTTATGTTAATATCGAAGACGAAAATGATTATTAGATAACTAGTTGTAATAATTACAACTGAATCTCTGAGGTATTATTGGATTACGCACTGGTTAGAATTTTAAAGGAAAGGTGTTAATGAAATCGATGACGCAAAGAACTAGATGAAAGTTCTTACCTACTCCGCACCAGCGACTAGACTGGCGAGAGCTCATTGATCGGGAAAGTATGTACGTGCCGTAATCATGAAAATTCAATGTGTGTGTGTGTATGTGTGTATGTTTACATATTCGTAAATAGTAATACTACGAAAAACACGTGTATTTCGTTAAGAAAATAAACACTGTCGTCGATTTAGAGCGAAGAAAATATTATAATACTTTTATATTTATATTAATATACTTATATTGATAAATAAATTACTTATAGTAAAATTATTATTTCATTTTAAATATACAATTAAATCTTCCCTTTCTATATGAAAATAAATGTTAAAAAACATTTTTAAAACATCTTACTGGACGACTTTCAATTATCGTAAATGAAAAATAAGTATTAGATTAGCATAATTGAAATTCTTCATTACTTAACTGAACATGGGAATGTTTTTGCTTTATTTCTGTTAAACTAGAATCATTTAAAGGACGAGTTTATAAAAATAACCAAACGGGTAACAATTATGAGAATATTAATTTACACTTTATGTTATTACTTCTATGTCCTAATTCTTTTAGCTCTATAATGTATTATATTATATAATCTATAATTTCTATTGTGATATAAATTATTTAATTCTGAATGTCTTGTTGAAATTTAACATTTTCTTGAGCAATTTTGAAAGTCCTGTACTTGTGTGTATTAGAAATATTTTTGAGAAACTGTAAATGTTGAAACATAGTATATATATACTATATAAATACTATATATATACTATATATATATATTCTATATAAAAATATAGAAACACACAGTATAATCTCATTTCCATAATATGTATAGCAAAAAAAATATGACAATAAAGCATTCACAGATAAATATTGATAAAGGTCAATCAATCGTAATGCTAAAATTGGTTTCAACGTTCATATCACATGAACTTTTGAAAATATTTTTCATTAGGACTATACGTAAACATAACTCGGTGTTGTCCGAGAGCCGAGGACTCTGTTGAAGCAAAATTTAAGGTGGATGACTGCTTGAGAGTATCAGCGTTAATCCAAATTGGCCTTTAAGTGACTGACAATCGTTTTTGTCTTGAAAATAATGAATGTCGTAACGGGGACTCTCAAGGGTCCTAGGTTAACTAAGGGTTCAAATAGTCGTTGACCCGTGACCCTAAACACGAGGCTCGCAAGCGGCCAAGTTGAATCACCCATTCATGCATTACCAGACTACTTCCCATTCTTAATGAGCGAATCAGGCTGAGTTGGATCTTCCGTCGTTGAGTGAGCTTTTTAATTGATTAACAGCGTGAAATTCTCAAGACTTGAGTTAACTGGAACTTTGACACGGGAGATCCTTAGCAAACAACTGATTTATATCAAGGGAAACGCCATTGAAAAGTTGCTATTAAACTCATGACAGCCAATAATAAAATTAATACCTTCATTTGATGGGCGCATTGTGCTATTAACAGAAGGAACTAAATAATTGATGATCTGATTTATTTTAACAATTTCCATCGTCATAAAGTTTGTTCACAATCTATATTAAGAAAAATTAAGTTACATTAAGGACTTTTAACGTAAAAAATTCAGTAAGGATCATATTTTTGAATATTCCAATTGAAAATATAACTGTATGATAATTTATTTTTGAATTTATTGATGAAAATAAATGATTTTTGTATGTAAAACAAATAATATCTTAACATTCCTTTATAATATTGTTAATAAAAGACATAAACTGTGAAAGCTTAAGAAAATTGAGACATCCTTTTTGTTGACTGTGAAAGAATAGTCACGTTTTTAATCGTCGTACTAATTTTTTTTATCTTCATCGCGTGAAAATTAAAAAGAAATTCTCGATGTGGTTTAATTAGAAGCGAAGCAATATTGCGCTTGTAAAATCGTTGTTCTTTTCGCGTAACAGTGTAATCACGTTACGTGACCGGGTTTGAAGCATTGCTCGGCAAGCATTCACTTTTTTCTGCGTGGCATCTGCCATTATTAAATTCATATGTAATGAGCATAAACTAGGCGATTTACATTCGATTCCATTTTCTGTTTGTGCTTGGATGCTTCTTTGATTATACGTATAATTTCTAGTTTTGTTTGGACTCTCGAATGCGTATTGACATCTTATGCTTAGAGAAATTTATTGGTAGTTCTGACTACATTTTATAATAACATGGAGATGTGTTTGTACTTTTAGTATACTTTATGATATGACATAGTATTTGTCTATACTTTTTTACAATACATTAAATATATTAATTAATAATTCTTTCATGAAAAATCCACAATAAAATACATTTGTACTACAGTATACTGTAAAATTACCCGAAATCCTAAAATACTGAATTTTTTTTTTTACTGAAACCTACAAACATTTTAGGCATATGGTTTCTTCACCCTGACATAATTTTTTTTTATCTTTATACTCTTACTTTTTTCTATAATTAACGATAAAATGTGTTACTTTCCATTAATGCTTTAGAAAATCATAGTAATTTTTATAATAAAAAATTATGTTTTGATCATTTTGTCTTAAATTTATTACGTGTGAATGAAACTTTATCTTCTCTTCCGAATACTGCACAGATACCTACTCTACTGCAAATATAATAATTGTTTATTTTACATTTTTCCCCACATGGGAAGCACAAAACGTGGATTTTTGATATTACAATGTTCTACTTGGATGGTAATTTGACACAAGTGCTTAATGTATGCAATTGTGCCAGATTTATGATTGCATGTGCTCTTATATCCCCGTTTGTTTGCAATTTTGTTTTGCTTGATTACCCAACCAAGCAGTTATTATGATAGAAAAAGCTGCGGTGTTGCAATTTTGAGGAATTTAAGTGCCATAAAATAACGCGCTAATTTCTATTCGTGCAATAATTAAAAAAAAACAAAACATTGCATCCAAATATTTCAACGATCGTTCACTTTACAAGTTCATTTATGATTTTGTAATATAGTATTTAATTGAAAAACAAAAAAAATGAAATGATGGCGTTTGAATTTAATTAACGTGTCATGCTAGAAAATTGTTAAAAGTATCCATCTTAACGTGGGCACCATTCATTTTAAACGTCAGGTCTTCAAAAATGTATGGCGGCGGTTTTAATTGGACGAGCAATCAAGCGATATGATGCTTTATTTAAGGCAGCTGGCTTCACTTACTTCCGGTGTAAGGAATACTTAAATTTATCAAGGAAGAGGTCTCAAGTAGCAAACATCGAGTGGATGCTCTTGCACTTGTAAAATACTTATTACGAATTTCACACATTATTTTAATAAAAGTTACGGATTATTTAAATCAATTCTGAACTGGTACACAAATATATATGTACATGTACATGTATATATATATATATATCTGATGTACTTCTATACAAATTTTATATAAAAATACATTTTTATTATTATTACTATTTCTATTACACATCATTATATCTACAAATCTCTTCAAATAAATCAAAATTAGTATAATTTCTTTAACCATTTTTGATCTGACACTTTAACCCCATTTAACAAACTCACAAAGAATTTCCTTAAGGATGTTCCTTACATATGTGACATGTTAAACATAGGCTACACTAACATCTGAATTACAATAATTAAATTAACTATATAAATGAGGACAGACGATTTTCTACATTTTAAATTATATTATTTACATTGTGCTTAAGATGATAACAGTGTAACTGTGGCAACTAACTCACTGAACTTATCACTAACTAACTAAAGGATGTCAGTTTAAAACTCAAAAAGGACAAAAGAAATTTCAACGAGTCACTTCCACGTGAAATCTCCAACTCGACCAATTTGCCGTGTCAAATATATATGGAACATGTTGGAAGAATTGCGAAACTTCCACGCGAATATTTGAAACAGGGGGATAAGACCTCCCATCTCAAACCCTCGACTAATCGAATGCTCGCATCTTGCCGCTTTCCATCCGCAATCAATCTCAATTCTTCTATTTTTTCTTCCCAACGGAAATACAAAGAAAGTGTCGCAAGCGAACAATTAAGCTTTTCCATCATAAAAGCAAACGAAACAAATGTCACGATACGCTCGAAGCAGTGCTCATTGTATCTCGGCTCGTATCTCCGCTCATTAAGACTCTGCCGCGGCGTCTATTTCCTACTTCCGTTCGTTACCAAGTTTCGGGCCACTGATCTTGGTGGTCAGAACCCGAGAGAATCCCCGGACGTCGCGCTCCACTACGCCGCATTTTCCCCCTTCTTTTCTCCTCTTTCTTTCCCATCCTTTCCTTCCTTTTCCTTCCTCTTTTTTTCTTTTTTTTTTTTCGTTTCAATTTCAGCAATAGCTTTCGGATCGTGCCGCTCTGTCTGACGATGCGCAAAATCGCTCTGCACGAAATGTACCACTAAACTCCATTTATGGATCACGCTCGCTCGTCTCGCAAACTTGGTCTTCCGCGCGATTGTCACTGCGCGACTCGTCGTTCTAATAACTTCGAAGAAAAATCATTATAACATTTCGCCGATCGTAAACGAATGGAATCATTTAAGGGCTGACGACAATTATCAGCTGGAATTATTGTTACGGTTTAGACCGTTTGGAAAAGAGACGTTCGATGAAAATTTCTCACAATAGAAGAAATAATTGTTGGCACGAAACGGTTCGATGGCAGAAAGTCAGAGTCCACCGAGGTTTCGTTACTTTTTCTGTCGACGATATCGCCAATTTGGCTCGCACTTCTCCGGGAAGATGTTGACCAATAAAAATACCAAACTGAATCAGGTAGTCTTGGTTACACCTGTGCAAGAAACAGCGGGTAAAAGTATTTCATAAGCAAAGTGACGTCCGTTTGGTACCGTTTCCCAGAAAAATTACGGTTTTCCTGTTTGCGTGTTGAAATTTCATTTGCGGGTCGGAAAGGGGTATTTAAATCAATGGGAGAAAAAATTCTATTAGCTGATAGTTTTCGTTGAACATTGAGAAAAGAATATTGCAAATAATATTCGCGTTGTTTCAGATACAAATGAATGATTTGTTCTTTGGTTTTGTTAATGTCATTCTGAAGCAAGAGTAATTAAAAAGGCGCTAAAAAGTGCGAGTAAATGTAATATGTATGGTAAAAAGAAATAAATTATTCATCTTCGTCAAATGTTGCCTTTGAAATGTTTTTCATAAGTGCAATAAATTCTTTCAATTGTTACATTTATTTATTTTAAAAAAATTCGTTTTTGGCGCGGAAGCGCGCGCATTTTACTTAACAACTGCAACTTCACGTCGATCTTTGCCTTTTACGAATGGAACGGAATTAATATAACAATATTCCCTGTAACCACAAACAATTTTGCAATACTGATATAAAAGAAAAGTCTAATATACCGAATGTAAAATGTTTTTACAATTAAACGTAATTACAATTACATGTAATTACGTTGTCCGCAATTTTACAGACACCGCGTCTGTCTAAGCTCAGAAAGTGGGCAAAACTTTTTCGCCGGTGCGTTCGCGTTTTCATTTCAGCAACGGCGACCATTTAATTAATATTTTCCCCGTCGCGTTATTTGCGTTTCGCGTCTAAACGAGACTTGGAATTCCAGCGCTCGCATTAATCGCGAGCTCCGCCAAGCGTTACCAACTGTCATAAAGCGTTGCATATTTGCTATACAGGTGAACGTTTCTTTCAAATCGCATTCACGTAAAATTGAATACGCGTTACGCGCCATGAGTAATATAAATACTCCATTCACGTTTTGCTGGTATTTCCTGTCAGAAACCCTCCTGCAATTTCACGGGATGGGACGGCCTTCGCTCGCATGCTCTCGTGTAACTATGTAATACCCGGGACAGTTCGGATCAAACGCTGACAAATCCTTAACGGTTACTTTACGCGTTTTAATGTTTACCATTAAGAACGGAACCGGGGAATTAGTAATCATTAGCCGTAAGAATGGATTATTAACGTATGGATTATCGTGCGCGGTTATGGTATATTACTTAACTCGGAGAGAAAAGTGGCTTTAAGTTGGTAACCCGAGCCAAAGAGGCAGGGCTACCAATCTGAGACAACTTTTCTCCGAGTTGAGTACGATGTTTTATTAAGTGAAACGCAGTTGGTAGCCCTACGGGATACCAATAAATTTCACTTTTAAGGCGAATAAATTAAGTGGCGTGGCACATTCGAGCGCGGCGAAGGAAAATGTGACACCGCGTTTAACGTTCCCGGCGGCTCCAGTTTAAAAACGGTAATAAGACGTCTCGAGGGAGATTTAAATTGCGACGAAATCCGATACCAACGCGCACTTTTATTCGTTCGATAAAAATAATACTCCTTGTGCGTTGATTATTATAATTGTATTCTGATTTTACCGAGAGGAATGATTAAATAAAATTGTTAGCTTTGGTACTAAGTGATTCGTGGAGAAAATAGGCTACCAAAAAGAATATTGTATCGCACGAAATACATAATGAGATAATAAATGCGGTTGCTTGAAAAAGAAAATTTTACTTTTATATCAGGTATAAGTGGGGTACGATTAAAGTAAATTGTAAAATTGTTTCCGATAAATTTGATAATAAACTGGATGAAGTGAGGTAATTTTATTTTAGTACAAATTATAGGTTTCTTTGAGCTCTTCTCTTCGGGAAATCATTATCGGGTATACCAATGACTGGACGCGGAGTGTCGCATCATCGATAAATGACTCACACGGTTAAATCGCGAATTGAAAGGATGAATCACCCGAAGCACATGCCCGTCAATGATTTCACAACCTCGTAAAATTCTTACTCACTGCTTAAAAGTTCGCTTCGTGAACTCGTATGCAATACGAATTTCAAATGACGCTATTCTTTTGCAACAAATAACTTTTCATAGTAACTTCCTCTTACGATATTGTGTTACGCGTTTACGTCAATAGATTTCAAAAAGCACTTGAAATTCTAATTTATACTTTAAACTGATTGTAAGATTTTAATACACAAACAGAACTAGTCTTTTTTTTTCTTCATTAAAATACTTTTAGACTTTGTACCAAAGCTGACGTAAAATAAAAGTTCTGTATATTTTACAGCCTAATCTGCATTTCCAAATAGTCCACTGATTTATAGGGAAGTAATATTTTCTAAATGCCCAATTGATCTTGTTCCTTCTTTAACATAAATTCTTACTTTAAAAGTAACTTCTAGGGAATCAAATTAATTTGAAACAAGAGTAAATAATACATTATTTCGTATCAAATAATTTAAATGGATTGAAATATTGAAAAGTTTAAGCGAATGATCCGATCAAACTCTTTTGAAATGATTTTTCAAGTTGATAATTTGTTATATTGATACTGATATGAAGCGAAGTAAACATATATTATAAGTAATTTTTGTGGGAAATTGATGTTAAAGCATACGAATGACTGGGACGAATAAGAAAAATGATTTGTTACGGTGATACATTTATAATGTGGGCTTCGGGTGACAATGGCTTACGCTAAAACGGTAAAACGAAAGGCGATGTTGTAATAGCAATCATCGTCCCCAGAGGTATGAAGCACGAGCTCTCGACTCGCTTCTTCATAATCTATTCTGTCCTTAATCAGGTTGTAGGGGCCGTGTATACACGATAAGATAAGCTCTTTCATGGTGGGTTAATCAGGTGCGCGATCAAGTGTACGCGGTAAAAATGTTGCGGATTAAGATGATTTTACATATTTCAGCAGCAAACGCTATGCTTAAACTGGATTTACCAAACGAATGGAAATAATCATAATTTAACGTAATCTTCTACGATTAAAATTTTTTCACTATTTATCACGGCATTAAATATTGTATAAAATATATAATTAAGGGATTATCTTGGACATTAAGATTAATCTTAAAATTTCGGATCATTCTTATTATAGTGGGAAAAAAAGATTTGTTAACAATTTTACCCAACTTTTGGTTCATTCTTTCTTATAAGTTAAATTAAAATTTAGTTTAAAACCTTCATGTTACACATGTATAACTTATAACAACAGGAATAAGACTGTTTCGTACAATTTAATGGGTTAAATCATAAGGACTGTGCTTATCACGCTGAATTACAAGTCACGTATTCTTCTAATTATGCACCTTTACTAAATCCGCTTCCACTTTCTCCAAAACTTCCTGTCCGCGTGAAATCTAGATCGATGCATATCCCCGTCCAAGGAACGGGATTAAAAAAAAAAAACACGGAACTTGGAGGAAGATCTAGTCATGTTAGAAAACTTATCCATTGAAAACATTGCACTGTTTAAAGTGTATATGTTTTAATTAAAAATTAATGCTTATATTTTTGGCCACGTGGAGAAAAAAGATTAATAAAAATTACTGGCATTGCTAGTAAACTAGTCTTATATTGGAAAAAGTTGAAAAATTACTATCCCAAGTTATTAAAAAGTGTTAGCTTTCTAAGAATGACGGTGAACAACCTGATACGTTTTACTAACTTAAGATAGTAATTTCTCAAATTTTCCAAATATACAACCAGTTTACTAACAATGTCAGTAATTTTGAATAATGTTTTCTCTCCGTGCATATATATATATATTAAGAAAAAACATATATGCCCATATAAAGAAAGAAATTTTCCCTTTTAAAAAACTGTAATTTTTACTGAAACACCGATATACATCTGAAACCCAGTTAGAAACAATAATTCTTTCGGTCACACTTTTCTCAGTGTAACTAAAGCGAACTTATTAATTTCTACTAAAAGTTTAACAATACGAAATAATCATTTTCTTTGCGCTTAAAGTTCTCAGGTGTGAACGAACTTGCGCCGGGTGGTGGTGCCCTTATAATCATCGAGCGAAGAGTATAGATAGTGCAGTTATCTCGCAGATTGCGGGATGCTCGGAGCCGTGACGCGTGAGAAACGCGTAGCGTAGATGCTGCCGTTGGAGGGCCGAGCGAGCACAATAGCTTGTGCCGAGGAGTCAACACCCTACCTCTCCCCCCACACCCAGACACAATGGCCACATGTATCACATTTTAGACGAGATTAGTAAAGCCAAACGCGCGGCTACTCTCGCTTTTAAATATTTCTCTCCCGCGCCACTGTGTCAAGGCTTTTTCCGATTCCATCGATGTGACGGCTGATAAAAGAATATCAATGTCGTGATTCACGCTCGTTTTACACCGCAAACGAGATGTCGAGAGCATGTGAAAATGTGCCGTTCATTACTGCCGTCTCATTGTCGCGCAAATGCGCGTATCAATTCACGTAACGATTATGAATAAATTTCGAAAACAACTTATTCTTTGTTTTATGGAAATCGCGGGATCTGCGAACGTTCACTCGCCGGAGAAATATTCATCTAAAAGTGGAGTCAGTGAATGTACCACAAAGCACAAGATGTATTTAATTTAATAATATTAAAGTAATATAGTAAATAATATTGCTTTATCATTTGTACGATACTTTAAAAGAAATCTAAAAATAGGTAGAAATTACTGAAACATTCTTGAGATCGTGGCAAAAAATTTGGTTATCAGTTCCTTCCGTTAGAATTTCTCTGTGTAGAAACTTGGGAAAAAGTTTATTTGCATGCAAATATTTATATTCCATTGTACTAAACATTATTTGAGAAGCAAAATAGTTTAACGGAAAGTTATATTTATTGATACATTAAAGTTTGTCTTTGCCTTGCAAAAAAGCATTATATTAATATTTTTTATGATCGTTAAAGTAAACTAAAGGTGCTTGTAAAATTTGAAGACGCTTTTTACAGATATGCAAACATTTGTACCTATTTTCTAATAATATTGATTTTAAACTGTAATTATATCTTTACATTTTTTTTTAATAACGGGCTAAATTAAATTTACATCTTCCCTGAAGATAATTATAAATAATTTAAACTACTCGTATAACATATTTTTACTTGCAGTTATACATTTCTTCAGGTTTATTTAGGTGTAAAGATAGGTTCGGAGAGAGATGCGCGAGCGCGCTTTGTTTGCTTTTAAAGACACATAAAGATGGGAGCATGATGTTTGCTCTAGTTTGACCGTTCTTTCCTGAGACAGAACTGAGGAACTAAACTACATCTTTACTATGACTTACAGTTAAGTTCGCGTAAAATCGCGCACTTTTCACATTTTCATTCCTCGTAACTCTGCTCCACCTTTGCATCTCTCTTTGGTAATGCCATTGGACAAAGAACATTCTTCCACGCGGATGCGAGGCAGTGACGTAACGAGTGTTTTGATTATAATTCTTTCGGATTTTCTATCTCGGTAATTTTATGCGACTGAATGTGCCAATTATATTTAAGCTAAAGGTATGCCATCAAAGTGGGGCTATGAAATATTTGGAGAACATTTCTCCTTGTTATTTGTGAAAAAAAAAAGGTTTAAAAAATGTGTAACGCTGTACTATTACCACTCTAATGCCACATCATAAAACTCAGTTATAATGAGTGGAAACTAACATTCTGTACGCGATCATAAAGAATGATTTCAACAAGTAGGTTTCACTATAACTGAGATTATAAAAAGGCCGAATTCAAGTTTTAACTTTTACCACACCGTCGACTAAGTTCACTGTTGTCAATTTGTCGTGATCACAAAAAAAAAGGTGATACTTTTCTTAAATTTCCTTCTGGATAATTCATTGTTTATTTTACGTGTAATTAATTCGGTAACTTTAAAGTGCATAAACATTAACCATTAAGCGTAATGACATTAGACGTCAAAACAATGGATAATTAAAAGTAACATGGTCGTTTAATAAGGATGACAAGCTGGAGAATTCTAAACGTGGAAAAGTATTGGTTTCCATTCACGTGTCAACATTTCATTCACTTAAAAATTTTCTTTGTAATTAAGTTGTAATTATTTATTAAATAATCCAAATGATACGCTGAATCAGCTGAAACATTATTTTCTCTGAATAATATCATTAGTGACCCAATTAATTTTTTTTATTAAATCCTTATATAATTTTGAAATACGATCATTCATAAGTTCAATACTGTAGTAAGTTAACAATATCCTGAATCGAACTATGCGTCATTTTAATTACTCGCCTACATGAACGGTTAATCATCTTACAGATAAAAAAGTGGTATCTAATCTTTGAAAGTGATAAAGGGACATTTTGTTTTATTAGTTGACATTATATTTGGGTCTATATTTGTTGCCACTAAGGAGGATTCATTTAATATATTTATCTGTAAGTTATCTTTAAATAAAATAATAACTGTGTGATAAAAATTTGAAATTAAAATGTGTGGTGCGTTATCTTATGTTACCTGCATTTTGATTGTCACAGAAAATACAATAATCTTCCCATCATATAAAATATATATTGTGAGCTGTAATTTTAATTCACTTTCTGTTTAAGGGAAACAAAAGAACAACATTATAATTAATGATGGTGAGAATTACAGTTAAGTTTACGCAACACATGTACTTGATATGTTTCTTCGAATGTAACCGAACGACATTTACATAGTTAAATGACCTCTTTCAGATTTTTATTGCTCTCCTTTTTTTTTATTGAAAAATGTAATTCTATGATGATAATGATTGCTATTATGACTTCCATAAATTTCTGAAAGTTGCTTCAACGGTATAAAGTTAGAGTACAATAAAATCAATTTTTCACATATTTATGCTTAGTAAAATAAGTTTTAAAATTCGAAACGTAAGTGACGTTAAGAACATTATATACTTAAAATGAAAAACTGCATTATTTTTTAATTTTATATAGAATTGCTTGTCTTAACAATTTTGTTAAAATATTTTTGATTTATTCAAGATGAATGACTCATCTGAAACCAATTTTAACAAAAGTATGAAAAATGACAAACAAAATTTGCTGACTTACTTAGAAATGTCAGCGAGGATCATGAAAGTCATTCCTTGTAATTTTCATAACTCTTTCCTTATGAATCATCATAATTCAAAAGTTGTCAATGAATAACAACGCTACGAAGAATGATTTAATACAATTTACCACACTATAACATTTGAATTGTCTATTCTCTATTTATAAATATTACACATAATTATTTAAACAATTAAAATGACAAATTCTATTAAAATTAATCCGTTAAATACAATTTTCATACCAGATAATTTTCAGCTTGTAATCTTAATAGGGCATCATTTAAATTTGACAGACTAACTGTTCTTTCTTTTAAAGCAAGAGGTAAGAAAGATCAAAAAGCCTGTTCATCATTGTGATCTGTATTTCAAAGTATAATGCAAAGCAATTTTTAGTATTCAAATTTTTAACAAAGATAAACCAGTATCGCATAGTATCTTTTACTGTTAATAAAAGATAAACCAATGCTATCTGAAGGTATCATTTCACCTTTTTTCACACTACAAAATTATTTGAATGCAACGATACAACTATGCTAAGAAATTTAAACTCTGACAAGTTCTCTACAAATTTAAATACCTTCCCTACAATATCTATACATAAATCACATCTGTTCTCATTAATATAAAATAATAAAATAAAGGAAATCACTATCAATGAACTAATTGTTATATCTTCTCAAGATAAAAAAGAAACCTCATTACATCGTCAAAGAAAGTGTGAAAATTTTACAATCCTCAACAAAACAATTCACGATCCCCAATTCGCATTCTATCCTCGCGATTCCAACAAGCGCATTTTTCCCCCCCGCAACGAATGCCAGTTAGACTCTGCCCATTCGACTGTATAATCATCGCATAAATCATCCGACTTCTCAATCCATTGCCAACTTACATCTGCAGTTAGGATTCCTCGTACGGTGATACCGATCATAGGAGCGAACCTGACTTCGACCCCGGCCTCGATGATCAGCTCGGCATCTCTGTCCACGTACAGATCCTCTCTCAGCAAGTACGGGCTCTTCGCCTTCTCCAAGACCCTTTGACCCCGCGCGATCCTTCCACCCGGAAGTTCCGTCGCGGTGGCGGTGCTCGGGGTGGTGGTAACGAAATTCGGCTTGGTGTAAATGATCGTCGACGTATCGTCCGCCAACGCGTTCACAGACACCAACAACATCCATATCAGGACACTCATGATGCGCTCACTTCGAAGACAACGAGCGAACGACAAACCTCACTCTCACTCTCGACCAACGACGCGCACATAACGCGTTGAAATTCGCGCGAAACTGGACACCCGGGAGAACCCGTCAAGGTCAACCACTGTCCGGTCCGAAGTACCGCGGATACCCGGTCTCCGAGTCGTCCATGCCCATGGAAAATCTTGGTCCCAAGTGGCGGGAGTGATATCCCCACGGTAAACAAAGAGTCAGGTGGACCGGCGTCGCATATTGGTACCACTGATTTTTCGGGATGGTACCTGGTACCACTGTCTTTTGTCCGTTACCGTTGGTGTCGCAGCTTCGGATACCACGGCCGAACGAACGATCACCTGGAAATTCTTGGCCGTTCCGGGCCTACCTCCATGGCAGGTCGGCGTGTCTGCTGGAGAACGCGGATTTGCCTGTTACGACCGTCCGCCGCTGGCTGGGAATATTAGACTGTATTAGACTGTTGTGCGTCGCGGTTGGCAGGTTTATTTATCGCACCAATTCGCGGTTGAGCAAAGCTGGCCGTTTGGAACGCGCTCGATACCGACGCATTCGTCTTAGGGCGCGGTTCGACTGTTAACTAATGCCTCCTGGACGCCAGACGGGAGAGGATCGCTTTCGAAAAAGGGTACCCGCTCACGTGACCAGCTACGTCACGCAGGTTGCGAAACGATCGTGCCGCGCTCGGGAGACGGACTGCGATTCGTGGGACGGAGTGGCGGTGGCCTACGTGGGGCGAAGGGAGGGAGGAGAAAGATCGGAAAGAACGCGCCTGCCGCCGCTTCACCTGAGAGCGCGTTGCCGCTCGTCGCAGGTCGCCGATGGTAAGTGCCGCCTGTTCGAGCGAGCGGTCAAGTCGTAGTCATGGCAACGGTCATGCAATCCAACGGCGTCGCTTCGGATATCCCCGACAGCCCGACAGCCTAGCTACCTGAAAAGTAAACCTGGCGGCCGTGTCGCAGGGGTTCCCTCAATTTTTAGGTCTTCTTGTTGGCAACCAGAGGAAGAATTTAGTATTTTTTTTTTGTAAATAAATATACTTTGAAGGGAATACATTCTGTCATTTAGAATATAAACCTGATAAATATTTATTTGATTTAAATAAAAACATTTTTTTGAGTAGATTTCCTTGATTTTATTAAGTGATATATTAGATTCTAATATGTATGTTTATGTACTTTATTTTATCCATTTTAGGAAAGCAGATAGTTTAATTTATTATAGTAAAGCGAGAACATGAAGTGTAATTTAATATTAGTAGCTTTATCAAGTCCGCACAAATATTAATGCTTTGAGTATTAGGTAATTATGTTATTTGTAAATGTTCATGTTAATATTGCTCAGGTATGCTATGCCAGTTCCGGTTACCAGTAGTTTAGCATTAATAATAGAGTATGCTGCTATCTAAAGACCTTTACGGATGAACATTTCAGTAAGACTTTATTTATAATAAAGTTATCATCTTTATAACAAATTAGTAATCAGTTTTAATATTTTTCTAAAAACGTAGATAAGATATTTAAAGATTGATTTAAAGTTAATTCAATAACTTCATTAAAATGGAGAATTTTTTGTTCAAAACAACTGTTCCATATGCTTTTCGCATATACATTACAGCTGAACATAAATTTCACAAGACGTCTCATCAAATTTTATTACCTCTTTCCAAAAGTCATGTTCACATTCATTTGACGTATGAAAAGGTAATATACCAGTCTACCGTCTGCAGACAATTCACTTGCAAATGTAATTCTGGAAGAAACAATAATTTAAATGCTAAAAAATACTAATTTTATACCCAAAGCAATATCCCAGCGATACTAAAATAATACAATTACAATTTCGTCCTTCTTTTCCCAGACCATTTCCAATCAACAATTCAATTAATTTAAATCGAACAATTCAATTAATTCGAACGACAGAAACCGTGGTTTTAAATTGAATTTGATCTTATTAGCTTTACATTATCCGCAGCATTCGCCAGATGGCAGCAAGTCATATAAAAATGAAATCAATTATCTCCTTCCTTGGGTAAAATCTTGCAACTGATAAGGCAGGAACTTAAGTTGGTCACCCTGTTGGACATTCTTCCCGCGCAGCTTACCAGCGCAACTTTTTTTTTCTTGTTAAACAAATATCAAAAGTTTCGCCGCTTCAACGAGCGCCCCGAACCTCCGTTAACGCCGTCTAAAACGTGAAATTCGTGTATCACAAAGTCACTTGAACGGGTAAAAGTTATCGATTCTTCGAAGTGCTGCCAACCGAAATTTCTACATTACCGAGCCAGTAGATAAGTAATCAATGAGCGCGATGGCGCACCCCGCCGTTTATCGCGGATGACAGTAATTTTGTATTTGTGATTGTACATTGTTGTTAAACCATTTTGTATCGAAAAGCAGTGAAACGCGCGAGGATGGCGGAGAACGACAGGATCCATCTGCCGCCGGGCTGGGAGTACAGATACGACACCCGCAGCGGACGACCGTACGTCTATTTATTTCCTTCGCTTTATCCTTTAACCTGTCGAAAACGAATCGAACGCGTAATTTTACTTTAATCCTCCTCGCGGATCCGATCGCTCCGTCGCAAACTCCCACAATTATTCAACAAGCCGTAATTACCAACGAGGTTTCTGTGATCGCAGATAATCAGCGTGCTCTAAAGCAATGTTGATTTTATCTCAAATTTATCATTTCGGGGGTAAAACTTTGTTGAGAGATTTCTCGTATGACGGCGTTATACCTGCGTAGAGCACGCAGGAGCTCCAGATTTATTTACGTCCCGTGACCTTGACAGAGAAGGAGTTTGTGTGAGCTTTGCGGAGCCCGAGCAGGCGGCCTTGAAACCAAATCCTGCGAGCGATCAAACAAACGCGTGTTTTGTAAACACTGCAATTTCCTTCTCTGCCCTCAGTTCTCCATACAATGCCCTTTATTTGCAACTGAATTGATTACAACAATATTGCTTCGGTGAATTCGGATTTTCCTTCCTTTTCGTTTTAATTACGTAAATTAGTTTTAAATCTTCTTTATATAACGTATCTTGATGTTATGATACCTGTTATGTCATTAAGAAACTATTTTTGTATTCCTATTATTTTGCTAAAAAAAATGGGAATTAGTATTATTTAGATTGTATTCCAATATATTTTTGGGTCAGTGCGGTATAAAATACTTCAAAGCATATCAATAATTCAGAAAAAAAGAACGAAATTGGACTGGTTCTGCTGTTAAATGTATGAAAAAAAAGGTAAACATTTTCAAAAATATGAATTTTTCAGATACTTCATCAATCACTATAACAAAACGACAACATGGGAAGATCCCAGAGTGAGATATTGGCATTATGCTCACTATGGCCATGGTTTCAACTCAATCTCGAACACCAATACAGCTACGAGCACGTCGGAGTCGATTCCATTACAGGTTTGTTGACGTTTTTCTTCGAACCTGATGTGCTATTTACGTGAATTTCTCTGTTTTATTTTAGATGTCCAATTACCCCATTACTGTGGTGTTAAATGGTCAACTGTGTATGAGTGGTATTTTGTTTGTTTGTTCTTTGTTTTGTTTTTTTTTCTCTGATCATTGATTAATTTTAGGAAATGTTACATCTGACTTGATTCCTATATAATAAGAAGAACAAACTTGATTGTTTTGTTCAATTATTTTTTGTAAATAATGTCTTTCTTCCCTTTTTTTTGTTGTAATTGTCATGAAGCTTCAAGCCTTTCGAGTTTCATTGATAAACTGACGAGGTCATAGTATTATCCTATTATCTTACCAATCATGAAAACTGAAAATATATATTTTATACCATTTCTTTGTATATTTTCTATTATATAGTATTCTTCTATTATATTAGATAGTAAGTTTCATTAATATTTGTTAATATTATTTTATGTTTCAAAATGTCTTCTGTCTATATTTCCTTTTCTTCTTTCATGAGGAGGTATGAAAAGTTTCAATGGCATCTCCTTGGTTAGAAGAACATAATGTTTTAAATCTTAAGTGTGTTTATTGTCTTCAAAAATGAAAATCCTTTTCTTTTGACAGTGAAAATGTTCCCCGAATTATTGACAAAAGTTATTTAAAAATGAAAGCCTTTAATATCGCAACCTCACTAAAAATAGATTTTTATTGATTTTAACGAAGTTACGAATGAATAGACAAATAAAACGATCTTGACTTTCTTGACTTATATTGATGTATTCAGTTATTGAAGTCGCAAGACGTATTGAGAGTAATTATTATAAATAATTTTCTAAAATATTCAAATACGAATTATATATGAAATTTAAGAATAAAGCTTATTTATTTTTTGTGGTCGCAATATTTGAAACTGCAATTAAGCCAAATAATAAAGTTAGACTTTCGAATTTAAGAAAAAAAGCTTTTTAAAATCAGGACAATTTTAAGCACAAATGTATTGTACTTCAATTAATTTAAATATTTTAATAAAAACTTTAATAATATTTTGCAATGTTCTCAAAAATAAAAACTACTAATATGTCTTAAATAACCAAATGTATTGCCCCTGAATTTGCCACTGAACGCCTGGTTCGTTTATCAGATAACCAGTAAGAATCTTACATAAGATTGTATTAGTTTGTATCAGCGCGGAACCAGTTATATTTCATACATAAGTCCAGCGCGATGCAGACGTTTATTTTTAGATATTACCATTGAAAAAAGAGACATGCGATCCAAGCATGAGATAAACATCACATGCATGTCTGGAATATGCCTTGATTATTTGAATATACAACAAAATATTCGAGTCTTGAGATTATGAAAAATTGTCAAATAGACCCCTATGATTCCCAAGTTTGTATCTTGGTTACTGTTGCATTATAAATTTAACTTATGTTCTTCCATTTATTTATTAAGCAATATCCAGATGAAGATTGAATAGTTTCTAGCTAATCTAATAATTTCCAAACCAACTCAAATGAAATACCATCATTTAATTCAGATATATTATCCGGGTCTATTTGTTTTCGCGAATCACGATGAAGAGTTATTAATTTATAAAAGTGTAACATTACTTTGCCTATAATATTATCAGACTATTATAACAAATTATTGTTCTAACTGAAATTTATGTAGGTCAATTTCTTATGTTACAATTTCAGTAGAAAATGCCTTTGCTGTGTCACAAATTTTGAGTCTTTAAATGACTTGCTTTCAAAATTAGTTCAATTAAAAAAAGGCACTTTAAAACAACGAAGCAATGGGAAAAAATAAAAAAAAGTGATGTGGTCAAAATTGTCCTACGCATAGATTAATTCGTATAAAAATATTGAGCTTAAATAACGTCAATTCGAATTACATCTGTTAGATTCAGAAGTATCTGAGAACAAGACCATAAGAAAAAATGCATTCTGTTCACGCTGCTTCTGGATTATAAAACGACTATCGTTACGATAGTCAGGGGGTGGTGCTGGTGGCCACATAGCATACACCGGAGTCCATCGGACTCCGCAGGTTTATCCAACCCCTTCGCCTTATCATAATCCGCAGCCTGCATTTTTACCTCCAAGCCTTCAGGTAGGCAAAAGCGCGCGCGGTACATACACACAAATTTCCTCCCCGATAGAATATTCGTCGAAAAATACAGATAATCTGCTTTCGTTTAATCTACATACACTCGACTTCCACACACTTGCATTTCACTTATTTTCTCTTTCACACATTTGCTTCTTACTCTTCCATAAATTTTCTGAAATCTGACCAATGAGAGAAGAGTGCAAAACCCGCCAAATATGAATAAGACTTAAAATAATGAAATCGACACAGTGACTCAGTAACCTTCTGCGCAGAAAAAGTAAATGTGTGGAAGTTTCCGGCCCCAAGAAAAGCAAATGCGTGGAAGTCGAGTGTATATCACATATCTTAGATGTAATAGTAGATCTTATATGTATCATGCCATATACGGAGATCTATCTGTAATATACCTTGTTCTATTGGGGCTCCGTTAACTATTATTTTTGCTAATCATACCTGGTACCATGTTTGCAGGATCTGAAAACGCCAACATGCTCTATGAGTGGAATGACTAATCACTTTGGCGATATGACAATCGGTTCACCAACGCCAATCCGGAACATGGAAACCAGTCTGATGAACAACAACGATGTGGAGTCACAAGTCAACAAGATCAGTGCGACGTTCCCAACCGTCTCTGAAACCCACATTCGATTATTACTCAAAAAGTATGTTTTCAAGTTGAATCAATACTTTTAGAGATTAACACGATTAACAATGACGTAAACTTCATTTCTGATAAAAACCATTTTGGGATTTCAACACAAATTTGATCGTTAAATAAATGAAGCAACAATGTGTCTAAATTTTTTTATATAACAGTTGTATTCATATAACAAAAAAGTGTAATAAATTAGCAAGTAATTTTTCAATAACGTAGCTATATTTTATCAATAACAAATTGAAAATACCAGTGTCGTAGCTGCGTTTCTTCGCTACTTTATAAATTATATCTTTTAATCCCAAAATGAATTTGCTCAAAAGGTATCCGCGAAAAGATTTCCGTTTTCCAATTGTACTAAATTATTAACGTAAAACCCAAAATGCTGATTTTTAATTGCAACATAGTAACACTTTCGTACGAGTGTTATTCTTACATTGTACTGCACGGCAGTGCTAAGTTCCGAGCCAATGTCTTTCAGATACCATAACAGGGCAGCTTTAGTGATGAGTGCGTTGCAAATTGAGAAGAACCCTCTTTGCGCTCCGGGACCATGTACACCCGTTGGCGTACACTCGCATTACGCGTCCTCAAGGTGGCAGCTGCCGTCACATCCTGTTCACATGGCTCTGACGTTGAGCCCGCCCAAAGGGGCCCGAGCAGCCCCGCACTCCCCAAAAATGAAACTTAGGTTCATGACATTCTTACAGTTTTAGATCTCACTCCGTGTAGATGCTAGATGTGAAATATAATTGTATCTTTATACATTGCAATAGACATTTGACATTTCTGTTTGTTTTGATTAGATTGAAGAAATTTGAACGGTATAAGTGGTGTAATTGTTTTAAAAAAAATTATCGTTATACTACCGTTATACTATACTATAATAGATTTGCGTGGATTGTTATTATTTTTCTTTCTTTAAAGGTATATTAATAATTACTATTATTTATTTATCAATTATTAAGCATGAGTTTTTTAAATACCATCTTTTCAATTTACTCTTACATTGATTTGCGTATTTTTCAACTTCTTCATGGACGACAAAATAGAATAATTTTTCATTTTATACTATAAATAATCTTTTCCATAAAATTATTCTTATTAATAATCATTCAAACGTAAATTTATCCAGTCGTTTTTAAATGAAATTATATAAACTAATTAACTTGTTAAAAATAAACAACAAAAGATGAATGGACGAAGTAAAATTCAACCACTTATGCGTGACAAAATGTGTACACTCACAATGGCACAAATGGCAAACAACGTGCTCGTTTTCCGGCGCACGAAAATACAACACAATTATCACAAATGTGCGAATAAAATGTAAAACAACGAAAAGAAATTGAAACAAAATTGTTAACAATTGAAAACGATTGTTTAATTTCATTTGTACAACATCTCAGCCATTCGTTACCTTGTAATGAATGTAGTTTAAGTATAATCTCGTACATGCATGTATATACTATTGTTTATTATATAGGTAATATCCTCAAATCATGTTATTCGAATGAACAAACTATTTTTGTAACAACAACCATAATTATCAGGTTCCAAGTCGTGAATTTTTGATTGTTATTAAAAATGATGGTTGATAACAAAACAGTACCATATTAAACCTGATAATTATGAAACATTGCCTGTTGCATCACAGCCTTATGTATGTCAGAGGCACTTGAAATTGTGCCCACAATCCTTGCATTCAATGCATGGAATAAATATTGTTTACTATAATGCATATTTTTAACAAAGTATCTATTTTTTGCAAATATAATTTGTTGACAAGTGATTGAAAAGTTGAAACCAAATATAACTGTTGCTAATGTATTCTTTTTTCTACAAATGATTAATAATATTTAGTAAAAATTACTATGCTAGAACTTCAATAATTACAACTACAACAAAACAAGAATTTTGTTTAAAATAGCTACTTTGTTGTGCATCGTTATTTTACGTTATTTCCCGATGAAAAATTCAATCTAGAATGTATTCCTGTTGTTTGCTAGAATTTCGGTAGAATGTTTTATTAGTTGAATACATTATGATGAATATGTTCAATGAATTTTATATTGATCAAAGTACATTTTAGTATAAAAATTGTGGACGACTTGAGCTATTAAATATAATGAAATATTAATGAAGAATATCTTTTAGGTACCTGAAAAATGTGTTTCCAAAAGTTGACGAAACTATTTTGCTCGATATTTTGGAACAAAGCGATAACAATGTCCAAAAGGCAACGGATAAACTTCTCGAACTTGGATATGAGAAAAAGAGTCCTATTGATGCAACAAAAACGTCCAAAAAGAAGAAAGAAGAAGATAAGGTACATTTTAGAAACTGAAAAATACAATATATTATATGTATGAATTAAACACTGTTATGAATCATAATTTAAAATTGACAAAATCAAAATAATAAATAATTACTATTTTTATACCAATTTAAGGATATAATAGCAAAGTAAATACTTTCACTACAAATAATATTAAATTTCAAGAATACTAAAAACAGCTGCAATGAATGCTCAATTTGTTTTATAGGCTCAATGCTTACCTCCAGCGCCAACGCCTCCACCTCGCATGAAAACTGTTGACGAAAAGAACGAAAGTACAGTATTTTCCTTTCCCAGATACATCCTTAGTAGCAAAGAATGTATTTGCTGTATTCTGAAAAATATTTTAATTAAGTTAATCAATACCAAAAAAATTCCGTCGATATTAGAATATCTTCAACAAAAAAAGATATTGTAAACATTTCAAGATATTCTCTGCTACTATGGCTCTTCGAAATGTGTACAAAAATTATATGTAAATAATTACAATCTTTTACAGTGAAATTGCGTCTTATGGAGAAATATAAACAAGTTCCAGAGAGAGTAATAATGCTAGCAATAGACAGTGTCGACTATGATGAAGAACGTGCCATTCATATATTAAATATTATGATAGCGGAAGAAGCGATTCGACCATTAAATACGTCCAGTAGTCAAAGGTAAAAATTTTTAATAATTCTACCCAACTAAGTCTTATTATTGAATATTATAATGTAATATTATTTTCAATAATAATGTAATTAAAATTGTATTATTTTTCAATTATTAGCAGTAGAAGTGATGATCGCAAAGACAGTCCTCCGGTAACGGAGGCCATAAAATTAACATCATCCCCTATTAAGAAGATAAAGAAGAACACGGATAACGAGAAGACGAAGAGGTCGAAAAGTAAAGTGGAGACGCCAAAGTAAGAATAAATTACATTTTCCTACTTATGAATTGGAATAATTAGCTTATATAATTTTATATATCACAGTGATTATTTCAGAACATCAAAGGGTACGAGTACAACGGATGACTTTGAATACAAGTCTTATTACTCCATGAAAAGTAGCGGAGCCGATCCTGACTTGTTCAAAGGAGCAGATAATGAATTACTCTTGTATGCCATAAAATTATTTTAAATTCTCGTGTATGAATGCATGGAACGAATGATTTATTGTTTAATCTCAATAACAACTGTTTGAACTTAATATCTATTATTTTACATGAATTTAAAGCTATTTCTAAAATGTGAAAGTTGCTTACTATTAAAAGTATTAAAAATGATCATATCATATCAAAGTATGAAATGATAATTAAATTTTTTGAATTTCTCAATTATAAGGTAATATGTTATTTTAAAATTTTATTATTCTTAATAGTAAACATATTTCATATCAAATTTTATTTTCACTATACAGTCGCATCCTATAAAAAAAAAATATGTAATAAAAGTTGTTACCTTTTTAGGCCGGATTACGCTCCATGGTCCGGGCACGATCCAAACTTGCTGACCAAACAATCATATCTAAACTCTTTAGCCAATGGTTGCGATTCGAATTTGGTGTCGGGTTCGAGAAGTATTGCCAAAGGTCCTGATTCGGAATTGCGAAAAGGACCCCTGCGTGGATTAGCCCATGGTTCCATTTACTCCCAAAGGAACTTGGCTAACACTGAAAGTCGCGGAAAATGAAATCCGTGTTATTGTTTCTTCCTGCTCGGTTTAATTTAAATATTGTGAATTTTTGTCATTGTATCAATAATTTATTTCCATTCTTAGGCAATTCAATCCCGAGATGTTTGTTTTACTTTCTATTTTATTTATTAATATTATTGTTCGTGAAAAAGTAAGATAAACGTAAATATTAATGCCTCGAATACATATCTCGGTGACGTCGTGTATTAATTTTTTTAGACTTTTACGAATCGTTATAAGACTGGGTTATAACGATGTTTTTGTTATTTCTTATCCAGTTTATTGTCGTTGTCTTATTTAGATTACTCTTTACTGTAACAAATTATTTTCTTCCATAATTAATATGGAACAGGACGGTTAACTTTTCAGTTAACGATTATAGTGCAATTTGTTAATGTTATTTTGCTTATTGATTTTTATTGTTATAAATTTTTCTATCGTGAAGTAATTTTTATTTCTCTTTTATACGAAGAGATATTTTATTGCGTTGTGTTGAAAATTTAAGTTTTAAATAATGATTTGAATTGATCAAACGTAGCGTAGACTAAATCAAGTTTATTTGAATGAAGTATTTATGAAATTATACATAAGAAAAATGAAAAAAAAAAGAAAAAAATACAAAGTAAGCCAACAAATAAAACGAGAACGTACACTAAAAAGTAAAAGTTGATAAACGTCAAACAAAGTGTCAAAATTTGTTCCTAATTATTTAACGAATCATATTGCAATAGCTTCTACATCTAGCACAATATTTAAAGACGGAAGGAAACTGTAATTTTTTTTCCGTACATGCGTCTAATAAAATTGATAATGCCGTACCAAGACACGTTGAACTAAATGTATAGAAACGCTTATCTATTTTACAGACAAATACAGGAGTATTCTTGTACGAAACATTACCATCTAGTCGCACGGAAGTATATTTACAAGTAATACTTAATGAAAAGAAAGTATAAATCAAACGAACTGTTCAAAATCCACTTATCATTCAAAAACAGATTTCATTAATTCTGATTTTTAGACAAGCTTGTATCTATTTTATAAATTTTCCATCGGAAAATATTTGTACAACTCTCCTTTTCTTCTTTCACAGTTTACATATCCGAGAACAATTTTTGACTTTAAATAACATTCCATATTAAAAAGTTAATTAAAAAGAAAAATAATTAAAAGGTAAAAATGTCCATTTGTGGAATCAGCCAAATGTGTATATTAATTTTAATTTGTCTGGCAAGAACGTCATCGATTGCAAAGTATAATATTAGATGAAAATGTGAAAGTTTTACTCGTAAGTGATAAAAGTTTTCTTTCCCTTCGAGTAGAACTTATTTCAACTCTTTCTCAATGATTTTAAGACTTAAGGAAAGGACACCTTCGAAGTGTCAACACAGTATTATTATTCAGGAGTCAGTCGTGTTCTTATTTCGCGTCTTAACCAGATATTAATTCAACAATCTTTCAGATCTTCCAAATAAATGTAAAACTTATGTTACGTCGAGCGCCATCTTCATCAATCTATTGAACTAATCCCAATTTTATTAATTCATTTCAGTAACGAATTTGTCATTAGTCAAAACCAGTATATAATTATCATAAAATATAAAACATTATATAGTATAAAAGATCACTATAGATTTCTCTTTTCATATTCAAATTAATAATTTTAATTCTATATAAGCGTCTTAAACAATATTATTTATAATGAGCTTCGAAACAAACTTTTGTTTTCCTTTGCAGAAGATTTACTATGAATAATCCTTCGCCTTTGTTTTAGGTTTGTTAGGTAATCAACTTAAAACCAATTTGTTCCTCTTTGAGTAATATACTAACACATGAATTATAAATATGAATTATTTTAATAGACTAGATGAAGATGCTATAACTATGTGCAATTATACATGATAATCTGTGCAATCCTTTGGTCACATTATTGAATTGATGTGAAGTGCCGAATTTCTCTTTTCTCAAACATACACGTTGAAGAATATGTGATTATATAAGCACGATGAACATGTACTATTAAATCCTTGTATTATGTAAAAATTGTGTATCGAGATACATATATATATATATATATATAGTTTGAAGTGGTGATTTTATGATAAACAGCGATAGTAATTGTTTGGAGAAGCAAATTCATTTGATTGAAACCATTAAATTATCCAAACCGTCCAAGTATGCAAAACTGATAAACTAGTCGTAAGGTGTATGCGGTAGTTAAATATAAATCAAAGTCAAGAGTTAAGGTGCGCGCTAATTGTGTTTTGGATCAATTGAGTCCCAGATAATTTGATGGTTCGAACAACATGAACATTTATTTAGCGTTCTCTCAGAACGATTAATCGTTCAAATTACGATTTTGTAAATGACGCTTTTATCTATGTATCCTACTTATACCAACACTTCAATAATCAAGGCTCAAGTGCCACATTAACACGCAATAAACAACTCAGTCCATGTTCCTGAATTTATTAGTAGTTCAGAAAACAATGCAATGGATCTTGATTTCAATCAATGAAATTCAAACGTTAATTAATATTACTGGGGAAATACTGCTGGTACATTTTGGAACATGGTTTGTCCATAAAAATGAGGCTTTCAAAAACAAATTAAGATCATAAAAGAACCAATTTCTTATAATCAGCATCCCATAAGTACATAAATATCCAGATTAATGGTAGAAGTCAAAGATTTCACTGGCGTCAATTAATTTCAAAGAAGAAATTTTAAACAAAATGGAAATTAATTTCAAAATTTGTCTACGATTCGAGATGATTTTGATTTAGCGATGACTTCTACTTGGTTTTACTTGCTCCATTTGAAACAAATATCCTGCCTTTAAATAACCTAATATATATATATTAATGATAAAACTAAAAAAAAAAGAAAAAAAAATAAGAAAATTAAAAAGTAAATACAGATAGGCTGTGGCTGAAATAATAGATGAGAGCTATTTTTATAGCTTTTTGGTTCACGAGAAAAAAAGTCAGAGGAACTAGGCTGGATGAGAAAATATATTTTGTCTATATTTTCAATACACCATGAGTGTAGCAAAGTAGCGTATATACGGTGATGAATAAATACGTCATAGATGTTATTAGAATATGCATCCTTGTAAAATTAAACGATTCTTCGTGCGTTTATTTATTAAACTTGTGTTTTAGATAGGTCAAATATGCAGCAAACCACAATCGTGTGTTGTAAAGCATAAAAAAATAAATGTTTGCTGTGAAATAAACGAGCTCAATAGCAATGCCGTAGTCGTCATTAATGTAACAGCCGACGATTGACTTTAAAATCTTAATTATATTTTTATTTCTCGGTTTCCTGGAAAGGAATTATCGAAGTGCGGGGATGTAAAAAAAAAGCAAAATTTGATAATAATGCAGATCAAAATTGTACATAACAAATATGTCCAGTTTCGAATGACTTGATGACTTTTGGATGTTTATAGGGATGAATTATATCGAAGACACTGTAATAAGAATTATCCGAGATTATTTTATCAAAAAAGAAAAAGAGAAAAAAAATGTAGATCGATGTAGTGTCACGCGAGTCTTGTTATCGTCTTAGGAAGTTAATGTAATGAAACATTAGTATTCTAGTAAGAATTGTTGACAAACAATGTATATTTTTGCTTGAATATGATTTTTCATTTGCGCATTACAAATGTCAATAGCTGCACGTATCTTTTAATAAACAGAATGATATGGCATTTCGTGGTTATTATTTATATTAAGAACCTCGCATAATCAAAGTTTCATAAATACTTTTGTGTTTCAATAAAATAATAACAATATACTTACGACAACTGCACTTGATTCCATTTGATTTTTCTGTGGGATTTTTCCCTTAGTGTGACAACGTTATCCCTCCTAGTGGAGAATGAAGGGAAGTTATTTTCAGCGCGCATATTTAAATCTTTGAAATTAATATAATACTAGAAAATATAATTTTGCAATAATTGATCTTAGAGAAATGTAATTGTTGGCTAAATTATATAGTTTATATATTCCAAAAATGTTAGAAATATTCTAATAGAAATAAATAATTGAAACAGCCTTTAAGAAAATCTTGTAATTTTTATTTTTAACAAATTTATAAATATTAAAATTTTATTTCTATTGATATAGAATATAGTTTCTATTAGTATTACAATTATTTACTAATATCCTACAAATGTGTGATCTTAGAACTAAAACTGTACAATGATCAAACAGACTTGACAATTAATAACATAATTGAAATGTTCCTTTAAAAAATATCTTCTCGTAATACATGTCAGCTCTTTTACATTTAAACTTCATCTTCCTTAATTAACATATTAGGTATTCCATTGCGAATTGGAAATGCCCTTCCAGATTCAGGGCAAACAAGGTCTCCATTCATAATTTCAATTTCTAATAATACATGATGTGCTTTTTTCAAAAAATCTTCGTTTGTTTCAAAATCAGTATCTAAAGTTTTCGGCAGTTCTCCAACATGCCCTATCTGTAATAAAACATTAATTAGTCAGTTTGTTAAAGGAAATATTACAAATATAAACATTTTATATTTATATAAGGTAAAATCAAAAAAAATTGTACACGTACTTACTATTTATTATTTTAAATGTATTAAAAACAAATATAATAGTAAAAAAAAAAAAAAAAAAAAATAACTAGTAATAATAAGAAATAAGTCCATTCCCATAACAAAGTATAAAAATAATTCATCAATCCCATAATTTGTATAAAATAATTCATTAACAATTTTCAATTTGCAATTACGTGATAAAAAGTATTCTATATTTATAAATATTTCAAGTATATTTTACTCACACTTTCTGCTGCAGCCCATAACACATTCCAATCTAATTTTGGAATAATCCGAGCAATAAATTCTTTATTGAAATCTACTTGTGACAGTTTAATATCTTCTGCCTAAAAGTAATATTTATTAATTTTTACAAAAGAAGTCATTTTTGATTACCACCATAACAAAGTATTACGATTTATTAAAATAATTTAATATACATAAAATTAACGTTAAAAATTAGTTCATCTAATCACAAATAAATTAATCATATTCATATTTTGCATGCAATTATTTCACAAGTATGAATATATAATATAGGTTAAGTGGATACAAATATCATATTTATTGTGTTTGTTTGCATATTATTAATTGACTTACCAATATTTGTAAAGGGTAACCCGTCGTAACCCCTTTAAGAGATTTTGATGTCAACATATTATGCGTTAACAGTTTCATTTTTGTATATTATTATCACTAATAAATTATCTTCTTCGCGTGTTAACCTCCTGTTTACTTGTACCAAACAAACAGCAAATCTCGAGCTCTATTCTTGAACATATTTTTTTTTTTTTTTTTAATTATTATATGGCCGGGGAACGGCTGAGTGCCATTAGTTCCATAAAGCCAATTACTCAAGACAATTATTTATTAATTACGATACTCTTTCTGAAATATATTCTATGTAATAATTCTTAAATGGCAGCGAGCCATATTAACCAAACACTTAGCTATTTATGCACACTCAGGTGGCGACACCAGCACAACTTGAGAATCGTACCTGGCGCCGCCACCCGAGCGGCAACGGGTGACTTTTACGAACGCAAGGGATAAACATCCACAGTACGTAAGGGACTGATATTTTACGTGGCATCCGACCCACGGTTCGACGAGCCTTCACGGATATGGTGGTCACGTGAAAGCTCGTCTAGCCGGCAGGTATAGTTGTAGAAAAGAACACACTTTGGAGTCACCCATCCAAGTTGTGTTCCCCCTCACTTTGGCTTGACTTGACGTTTGGAGAACGCCAATCAAGACCACTGAGGTACGCCTGCCGGCTATTCTTGAACATATATACGCAGAATGGTAATCTGATGTTGAACGTATTCGTAGAATAATAGTATGAAAGATGTGTTCAACATAATATTAGCATTCTGTGAATTATGATTGCTTATGGATACTTATAGCATGTCATTCTGCATGTAAGACGTGTTATTAAAGACACTGATACATTAGATAATTTAATTAAATAAATTTTTGGTAATTGTATAATTAATTAAGATACAATTAAATAAATAATTTAATCGTTTTAAATTAATTAATTTAATTAAATTAACTAATGTAACAATTCTGTGTTTAAAAACGCGGCTTAAGTCTAGTGAGCGACAAGTTAAACGTGAAGCTAATCGTATGTATCAAAATAAAAGTGCAGAATATCAAAAGTATGGTGATAAACAAAAATAACTTAAAAAATTGATTTTGAATTATTTATTAAAAGTTAATATATTTGAATTTATTAATTTAAAAAAAAGGCTGCACAATTGCCTGTCCTTTATTAATATAAGAAACTTTTCTATCTCGCATAATCCATGAAAAAAATTTAATTCTAATTTATTTTCATTTAAGAATATATTTAAATTTAATTTAAATGAAACATAAAGTAGGTTCAAATTAAATTTCAAAAAAATAAGGAACGGAATTCCAATTCTGGAGGAATCGTAGGGCTGGTTCACATTTCGACTTTTATGGAATGTCGAATTTTCCCCATAGTATTACTAGATCGTGCAACACTGCTATCGACTGGTGCAAACGAAGTCTTTCATTTCTTCTGTTACAGGTTCACGGCAAGGTATGTTGAATTATAATTTGTGGTAATCATTATTTATGGTTTTATTTATTTATATATTTTTATAATTTTTGTAATTAGCAGATTTCCTACTATAATTGTTTTACTATATTTTTGAACCATATTGATGGGAAGCGTGTAATTTTACTGTTTTCAATCACGTGTAATTGCAGCGTTTGTGCATATGCTGAACGTGATATAACTTTCTGTGTTTAGTTTTCTCTTGGTGTATATAAAAATATTCGTTTATTCTGTAAATGTCTTCTTAATACGATCAATATTTAGATAAAGTTAAAAATAGGTAATTGATTGAAATATATTCGGATTTGGTTTGGAGAAAGTTTCCGGGAATAAAAGTATTTGCTTGCTGGATATAGTGTGTCCAATAGGCACTCGTTTAAGTTGGTGACATTTGTGTGAACGCACTAATTTTAGTAAGGTTAAAAAATTTAACGAACAAGATTATTTTATTTAATTAAACCAGTAGTTTTTCCAAGCAAAGTTTTCCCAAGTCAGCCGATTTACTTACGAAATCATAAGTTTGCAATTTTATTCATTAAAATTATTGTTATTTTATAAATATATGCACCATGCTTAATTGTTGAAAAGTTTTTGTAATTATTAAATAATTTACAAGCTGTTTTTAAAGCTAAAATTAGTGACTTCAGTCTATAGTTTAAATTCTGACACTTTTTACATATTTATTTATTATTTTGTATTGTTAAGACATACATGCTTTAATTTTTAAATTAATATTAAAATCTTAATTTTCAGACCATGAAGCTGATCAATTCTAATCAAACCGTGAAAATCCCTGAGGGATTGACAGTATCAGTCAAGTCCAGACTGGTGACTGTTAAAGGACCAAGAGGTGTCCTCAAAAGATCATTTAAGCATTTGGCACTGGATATCAGAGTAAGTAACAAACAAATAATTAAAATGATTCTTCAATTCATGTCGAAAACGCCGTTAATTAACCAAATTTAACTAAAATTTGGCATAATGTTATGTACAAGTGAGATAATTGTCTAATACACTTTATTTGACAAATTTGAATAAATATGCCGTGGAACAAAGAGTGATGTGACAGCAGACAAGTATCTAAATTGTATCAAACACTTCTCTTACTTTTACCTTACATTTTATTAAATTTTGGTGCAATTCTACTTACTATTAAACCCTTTACTGGGCTGCATTTTTGACACGTGACATTGAAGAATCACATTATTAATATATAAAAATAGTGTATTAGCACACATTGTGACAAATGAAAATAAAGCAATTTGACAATTTCTAATTGTTGTAAAGACTAGTACAAAAGTTGAGTATTTAATATTATTAATGTTGTTAATAGTATTTTATTTGTAATTAATATATTTTGATTTTAGATTACTTGTCCATTGAAATATTGATAATAATAAAAACATACAATAATAAATAACCTAAGATTACATTAAATTAAATTTACAATAATTTAACAAAATATAAATTATTACTTTACATATATTCAAGATTAACTTCTGAATAGTATGTTGGTCTCTTAATCTCTTAATATATGTAAGAAACTTAATTTTTAGAAATAGGATAATAAGGTTAAGCTTAGTTATATGTTATTAAATAATATCTGCATATTAAAAAAAATTTTACTCTTTTCAAAAACATAAAGAATGTCAATTGCTTTATACAACATATATTTAAATTTGCTATTATTATCATGTATTATATGATGATTTGTTTGGATTCCCCTTCATTTAATGATAAATGATTAATCCGTTTCTGACTAGAGTCTGCAATATTTAATAAAATTAACATTATTTGTATAAGTTTTATAATTTTTAGTGTTATCTTTCCAGAAAATAAATAAATCAACTTTAATAGTTGAAAAATGGTTTGGAACAAAGAAAGAATTAGCGGCTGTAAGAACAGTATGCTCCCACATTGAAAATATGATAAAGGGAGTCACCAAAGGCTTTCTATACAAAATGAGAGCAGTTTACGCTCATTTTCCCATTAACTGCGTCACAACGGAAGGCAATACTGTGATTGAAATTCGTAACTTTTTGGGAGAGAAGTTTATTAGACGGGTTAAGATGGCATCTGGTGTCACCGTAACCAATTCAACGAAACAAAAAGATGAGTTGATATTGGAAGGAAACTCTTTAGAAGATGTGTCAAGATCTGGTAATTTACATTGTCTATATATATTGATATTATATTTTATTCGTGTATTAAGTATACTTATGAATTTTTTGTTTCATTTCAGCTGCTCTGATCCAACAATCAACAATGGTCAAAGACAAGGATATACGGAAGTTTTTGGACGGTCTTTACGTCTCAGAAAAGACTACTGTTGTACAAGATGAATAAATATTTTAATAATAATAATTAATTTATTTGTTTATATATTTTAACGAAATATACCCTTATCAGATTACCAGTTAGGAAACTTAAAGATTCCCAATTTTTGTTTCTTTTTTTCTGTTTTTCAGTTAAAATTGTTAAAAATTATTAACTGGGTTATTAAAATTGAGAATTCAAGATTTTCTAAAGTTCCCTAATGTTTTCAAAATCTTTGAAAAAGCAGCGTTGTTACAAGAAAGTAAGAAATGTCAGTATATTGAGAAATCCTTAACTTATATTAATTTTTATTTTTCGAATACTTTTAAGATTTATGGGAAATCATTTCTATAAGGGACAATTATATCAAGTAACTTTGCATTACCTTTGTTATCTGTTAATGTCAAACTGTATGTAATTTATTTAATTAACACAAAATAAGAAATTGAAAATAATAGACCAGCAGATTCTGACAAATCTTTATATTGACGAAAAATCAATACACGATTTCATTGTTTTAAATCTTATTGAAATTTGGCGGGTTTTGTGCTTTTTTCTCATTGGTCAGTTTTCAGCAAATGTATGGAAGAAAAAGAAGCAAATGTGTGGAAGGGAAAATAAGTGAAAAGCAAATCCATGGAAGTCGAGTGTATTATTTAATTTTTTTATTTGTATATATATGCATATTACATATATATTAAATTATTTATTTTACTTAACAAATACTTAAAATTTAAAAACTCAACACTCTAATTTGGAGACAGATAGAATCCTCGATGCCACTGATATTTCGTAAAAATCAGGGTATACCGCTCGAAGGATTCAATACCCCGTTTGAATATTCTGCGTCTTTCACGCGTCCCAATCGATTAAAGATGGCGGTAGACGGCAGTCGGCAGTGGCTCCGTGTCTCGGCAGTTCGCTCAGACGATTCGTTGGGATAACGTGTGGTGTGTGCGCGCGCGCGCGATTCTTGACGTTTATCGCCTCGCTCGGCGTAATCGCTATTCTTTATTTACAAAACGTGTCATAAAAGTTGCATAATTAAACGCGCTCTTGACGCGCGACCGACTAACGGAGGGGAGAGAATCGCCGGTAAGTAGCACCGCGGCTCAAAAGCGCCGATACATCAACCGAACTCCCACGCACGTCTCACCAACCCTGTCACCTTTCGGCTCCCCAGATAACGCACCATCCACAATTACACTTCATTCACATATCTCCATCACATATCACAACAATAAAATACTTATCTGTAGCCTTTTCTTACCCTCCTTGGCAATTTTTGTGCGAAAATGCGCCGACTGCTATCGAGTCAAACGGGGTGACTGGTCGTGGAATAAGATGAAAAAAAAAAAAAGATTTGTGCAGTGCGTGAATCATTGGACGAATGACAGATGAAGGAGGGTGTCGTTTACGATCATTATTTTATGGCGATGTGCGGTAATTGAACGCGTGCAGTTTAGCCAGGCTGCGTGATGCGCTTCGAATTTCGAGGGAACAGCGGCTCCGTCAATTCGCGCTGTTTATTTTTAAACGCGCCGCATTCGTCAGGGGTTTAATATTTGTCTACTACGCGCGTTCCTTCGCTTTACTTCCTCGTGACAAATTCGTCGAGAATTCCTCGAGGAATGCTCGGGGTCATTGGCGTGTCGCCGGGGTTGCATCGCGCCCGTTTATTGTTTACAGTTTTAACTTTCCCCCTTTTTCTGATTCGTTTTCATGGTTTTGTTGGTGTTCACGGTCAAGAGCTCCTCGTATCCCAACTGTCAAATGATTCTTCTCATTTTGTGAATTGTCAAGGAGGGTATCGTTTTTAATAAGCCGTGTTATTTTTGGATTGTGATGCGACATTTCTTTTTTTTTCCTTTGAATTTTGCTGCAAATTAGTCAAACAGCATTGTTATTGGGTAGGAGTGTATAAATTTGTATATTTATGTATATATAATGTTCATTGTATATACTGTGAAAAATGTGACAGAAAAAAGGACTGTTTTTAATTGTGCTTGTGTTTCAAATGTATATCTACCTATCGGTAAAAATTACAGTTTTTTAAAAGGAAACAGTTCTGTTTCATTTTAACTATATTTCAGATATATATCTGAAACATAGTTAAAAACAGTAATTTTTTCTGTCATACTTTTTTCAGTTTTAATCCTTATGATATAAATATATTTCTTTTCTTCTTTCTCATGTTTAAATAAGTCATTAGTTGATAAAATTTATGTACGAATAGTAATGTCAATTATGATATATGCAAATTATGGCATATTACACACAGTGCTATGTTTTACAATCATTTTATAGTTGGCTTTATAATTTTTGGAAATATAGACAATACAAAATGACGTTAGTAACATATTTTTTGTCCGTAGTATAATTTTATGGGAAAAATGCTTTGATTTATGTCATCATGAATTGCTTGAAACCAATGGAGAATAAGATGTTTGCATAGATAACTTTATTTAATTGATAAAATAACATTCTCCACATAGTATATTGATTTATTGAAAGGAATTTTTATATCTTATTTTGTTTTACAATTAATTTAGTACCTATTATCATAAGTGAGGATTTAATGCTTTTAAAATGTTTATGGATAATTATAAAAACAAATTTATTTAACAACCTTTTCACAATACATAATTTTCAAACAAAAAAAATTAAATTTTTTTAGTTATCCTACAATTATCTGCAATAATTAATTATTTTGGAAATGTTTACGTACACATTTTCTTTAATGAACCTTTAAATAACAACAGTTCAATTTGCATTTTAACTGCTTTACATATTTACCCAAAGACCTACTGTGTACAAACAAAATGTTGAAATGGAATTGAAAAATAAAACGTCTTTAAGCTTTAAAATGTAAACAACTATTGCTTATAAACATGTGGCTAGTGAAATTAATAACATAAAGATGCTAATGATGTTCTTTACTTTTTAAAGCTCGTAAACACGGAATTAGAAACAAAGTAAATGAAAGCTCGTTAATTTTATTTTCTATTTTAAAAACGTTTTATTTTCAGCCCTATATCTTAATTGAGCAATTAACATTCATATAAATCAAATTAAATATTTTTAAATTGCCTTTTATAATTGATTTTATAATTTGTATTTCTTCAAAAAAATCTATAATTACTCAAACAATAAAGTTAATTGTTTCGCAAAAAGTGTTGCATCGTAAAAAATGTTAGACCTTGACAGGGATTAATCTCGTTTACTTGTTACTATTTAAAATTTCTGACAAAAATTAATGTAACATTTGAATGCCAAAGAAATAAATAACTTGGAAATTATTACAAATCAATTTGAAAGTATCAGATTGTTATTGATATATTTTCGTTGCATACATTTGGTTAACCGTGACTGATTGTTACATTTATGTAAACTTGTTTGACTCAAGGATCTAAATCTTCACAATAGATCTTATATGTTATCATATCTCAAGATCTGACTCTTCGATGAAAGGACGAACAATTCAACTGAGAAAACAAAAACTATATATATCATCTTGAAGTGACTTTCGGAAAGCACATTTTGTGTAATTAATTAATGGTATAGTTATTGTTTAATATCTATTGGCACGATGATCATTAGCAGATCAAAATTAACGGACCGTGAATATAAGCAAGTCCTGCGACTAGCCCGATTAAGATCATGTACGTTTCGCGTAATACACAAGTGGTACAGTTTAACAGCGCGCATAACAGCGATTACGTTATTGGTGTATACCTATTGGCTCTGTCGTTTTCCTAAATCAATCATTTTCATATAAGATTTTCGATATTTGATTTTAATGGTTTCATGATCATTACATGGCGCAATCTCTTCTAATTTTTAATTCATCAAACTTCTTCCATTATAATTTTCTTTTCTCCAATTCATTCAAATTGAATTACTTATGGTTTATTTAAAACTCGATTACAATGATTTATTTATCTTTATTTATACAATATTCAATTATTGAAATTTAAAGTGGATATTTCATAAATATTCACTGCTAAGTAATGAAATAAGTATTCTTAAAATTATCTTAAATGGTTAAGCATATTTTTGTGATAAATTATTAATTGTATCTTTAGTAAGATTTCCATATTAATTAGATGAACCTGATAAGAGAAGACTTTATTTATTTTAAATAAATACTTTCTTGTACAAGGGTTCGTATACAAACAGGTGAATAATTGAAGTAAATAAATTGTTATCGAAGTGAGCAAATGAAATAATAATTAATATTGTGATATAAATTATTGCCAGAGGTAATAATAAAGTTTTGGATTTTATTCCACCTTGCACGTCAATTGCTACATGATTGTTTCTGGGTATTAATGAAATACCAGTGTTATGTCACTGTAAATTATATGTACACTTGTGCAAATTATTTGCTTAACTTGCTTTTTATTAGGGAACCCTAGAGGAAAGAAATCTTCATTTTATTTTAAATATTTTCGTCAATTTAAGTTATTTTTAGGTAAAAATGTATTCTTCTTTTCTTATTTGGTTTGATATTTTTAAAATTATTTTTATTATATATATAATATAAAATGTAGACACTTATCTGAGTTCTAAATAGTAAGAAAGGAAAGATCATCTTATATTTTGTTATTGTTATTATATTTGATATTTTGAATTATCATGATTTGTATCATGATACATTTGTTTACAAATCAGGAAGTGTAATGTTAGATTTTCAAGAAGGTGTTTTTTTACAAAGTAACCCTTAAACCTTAAAGTTAAAGTAGCGAACTGATGAAATCAATAGTCTATCATATACATGTCCTTGAAATGTTAACAAAGTATACATATTTCTGATTATTATTATAATTATTCTCATTATTATCAATATTTCTATTTATTAATAACAAAGTAAAAACAATTTATAACCTTCTATTTCAAAATTTAACTACACATTTTACACATTTTATTTGTTTTCAATAGCCATTTTCAAAACTGAATTATTACCTCTGCGTAAAGCTTTATATTGCAATTTCAACATAAAACAATGGATATGAATAATCGATCAAACAAAGAAATTAACGCTACTTTTGTGTAACAAGATTAGATGGATGGATATTAACTATATATAAAACTAACGTGACTATTCCTCATTTTTCGCGTCATATAACTGTGACTGTATCAATGATAAAAATACGATTGACCTAGAAGTATAATTTTTTAAAGGATGAAAAATCCGGTCGTGACAATTAATTGCCGATAAATCGGAAGGAAGAAGTGACATTCGCGACGATGCGCATGCGCGTTATAAAAAAAAAAAAAAAAAAAAAAAAAAAAAGAAGCTGGCCTAATGAAGTAACTATTTATAATTTCACACGCGTTCGCTGTAAATCATTCGTCGACGCAACATTATATGAAAGTAGGGTTTTGTGGTCACCGCTGGAGAGAATTTGCCTTGCGATCGTCAGGTGAACATACGCGCTGTCCAATTGGAAAGCAGATAACGTTGAATTTTCTCCTCATGAATTTTTTTCCGTCGCGCGCGCAATGTTGACATTATTTCTCCCGTTCTGTTATTGAAACTGCGCGGACCAAAACAAACGCGTCGCTGTAAACATACGTACAGTACGTTTTAAATGCCTCGATCACTTTTTCTTTCGAGTTTAACAGCCCTCCCCTACACACACACAAGAAATTTCACCGGACAATAAAAATTGTTCGAGATTTCGTCACTCGTTTTACTTTCACGCGGACGGAACGATTTCGGCGTTCTGGGAAAATTACATTTAGTGTTTTGATTCGACTTAGGCAATATTCAAATATGGCGTTTCATCGTATTTGGAGTGTGACCGGAAGAGGTTCAGGCGCACTTACCACGGTATTCTTTTAATTATCTAGGCGACCTATTTTTTGTTTCTTTCTTCCTTTTTAAAGCACTATTTAACATAAATGTACGTATCGTGTGTGATGTAACTGTTTTTCGAGCTTTCCGCGGTTTCAAAATGGTCTTTTGTCACAGAAGCTTTACCGCATCGAAAGCCTTTTTTCTTTCTTTTACTTTTTTTTCTTTTTTTGCTTTTACTTCGGTTCATTTTTATCTCTGAGTTTGTTTTCAAGGAGATTCTTTTAGAGGAGAAATACTTGGGTGTAGTTTTTAGTTGTATAAAGAGGAAATTGATTGCTTGGACCGTTATTGTTAGGTTTTATTTATAATAAAAACGGTAATGGTTAAACTGAGAAAAATAAGATTTAAGTGGATTATAATATATTTTTGGATTTAACTGAATGTATATGTGTTTACAAAAAGTGATTTATGTGTAGATTCTCATTGTTACGCAATGCGTACGTGACGGTACTGCAGGGCGCTGCGTTACCTATGCTTTGAACATCACCCTAACCTCAAAGTTGAAACGGACGAATGATAGATGTTTTTGTATTTAAAAACTTTGATATTAACTTGATTACTGCCCCGGGACTCTAATGTAGTTTCAAAACAAGAAAACAACATTAAAGGTTAGATTAAAGTGATATTTATAACAATAGATTCTATTAATAATTTTTCGTTACAAAAATTTTTTAAATGATATTTTGGTATTATTTATTTTATGTTAAAGATTCTACACTATCAAAATATACAAGTGCTAATATTTGTTATAATTGTATTCATAAAATTGTACTATTAAATTTGTTTATTGAAATACAAGCATTTCATTTTCAATATTTATTGTAAACATTACAATTCTTAAAGTAACACTATCATGTTTCAGAATCACGTTTTTACATCGACTTTAAACAACAACCTAAAACTTCATTACTCTAAAAGCCACCTTGGTAACTTAATTAAGGCGAACTCACACATTTAACAACAAGGCATCTCCCTAATTTAACATTTTCTAAAGGTACGCTCTTAAATTCACTTCTGGATACGAATATACATACAAAAGGAAACTAAGCAGAATTGTATCGTAATAACAATTTCCTTTAGTATGTATGAGTTTTTTTTATTTCTAATAAAATTGACAATTAAAAATTTTATGACAAATGTGCATTATATTGAGATGAACCTAATAGTTTCTACACTATAATTGAATAATAAATAAGTGTAGTCAAAGAGAAAGAGGTTCGTCAAATGTTTGAAATATAAATTTTTATTCTCAAATTTTGCATGAAAAGTTATAGTATAAGAAAGTAGCTTTTAATGTTTATAAATATAACTTTGCAAATTGTAGTAAACAAAGGTAATATTAATTCAGAATTAAGTATTAAACAAGTTTTAATTTGCAACTTTGTATATTGATAATAAATTCTCTATGATTTCAACAAGTGAGAAATTTCTATTCAATGTAATGACGATTAAATTTATTACTCATTCTGTTTAAATATATGGACACTAATTCCTGAAATGGATGATTAATGTGCTTAAATCCAATAAAATTTCACTTGTAAAATTCAACTTTCAAGAAGTGAAATAAAAAGTTTTTTTTTTTCGCTACGTGCTATATATATACATTAACGAGCAATATAATGTTTGATTTTATATTTTTATCATTGTTTTATTTTTTTTACATTATTGAACTTTTTAATAAACTGGTGACCAGTATATATTTAGTTAATTTAACTAAATTAATTAGAATGATTTAATTCATTATTGTAGTATATATACTACACTGAGAAAAACATTTATTAATTAAAAATTTGTCATGTTTATAACATATTATAAAAGAGGTTGTAAGATATACAATCATTTTTATTACATATATTGCATCATACAACCTTGTGCAATTTTTATAACCTAGTTTAAACTGTATTTTCAATGTAATAAGATTAACTTTATCCTCACTTTTTGATACATTATAATAATTTTCAGCTCAACTTTTTTCTCCATGTAATACATGGACATTTCAAATAGTAATCTTTTGATTTATTTCGATTTATGGAGGAATAATTTTCAGATATATACAAGCTTAATTAATTAATATTTAATAATAACTCAAAAATAACATTCTAATGACTTAAAATAACATTATATATCGCCGTGTTTAATTTTATATTTTCAAATAGAAAGCATTATAATTTGTTTATTAATATGAAGAAGGAAAATGTTTTATTTTAGAAAATTGAATATTAATTTTAAAACTGTTGAAGTACGTCATCAAATAAGAAGTTCTAAATTAAAAAAGTTGACTTTAATTATTAAATATACATATATATTAATTAATAATTAAAAAAGTATTATTTGCGTGTTAAGTTATTAGTAAGAATTTATTAATAATTATTAATTTACTGAACTTACTGTATTAATAATTGATTTAATTATAGTCAGGATGAAATGCTTTATATTTATTAATAAATTCTACTATAAGTGCATACACACTCACAGGTTATTAATAATGTTACACATTTATCGCATAGAACTTTATCAGTATACAACAATCAGCAATTTGCAATCTTTTTTTCAAATTAAGAAGTCTTTTAATTTCTAAAAAAATTCTCAGTTTACCAACAATATCAGTAATTTTTATTAATATTTTCTCTCCGTGTGAAAAAACGAATCAGATTTCTAGTTAGATTAGTGGCAGCAAGCTCCTTCTTCTTAATCCAAAACTGCCCAAAAAGTAAAAAGACAAACTCAAGGCACACCTCATTGTAACAAAAGTACAATTAAAAATGAGGCATTATAATGTGAAATTTGAAAGGACCATCCTAGTAGTAGCCATACTTTCATCGGAATCATATTTCAATTTGCATGGGCATATTGGTGTCGAAGCAACTCGGGGTTACTGTCAAGGTAAATTACGCGCCCACTCGGCGATAGACGCGCGCAAACCTTAGGCGGACTGGCAGAGTCGAGGGAAAGCACGTGCTCGCGTGCGTTTACTTGCGCGCCCGCACACCAACGATAGTGCTGCTAACGCCGAGCCGCGAGCCAAGGTGAACGCTTCCCATCGCGGTCTATCCTCAGTCGTTTTCACCTCTTTGCATCCTCGACAACTGCCGGTGCACCGGCCAACGAATGAGCCGTCGCTCGCGACTGCAACTTCCGCTTTCATCGAACGATTGACCCATTTGTCAAATTACAATTTCGGTCATCTCAGTGTCTTTCTATCTTTCAGTCTACCAATCTCTCACATACCTGGACCATCATTCCACCAACAATTTTCAACTGTTCAAATGGAACCTATTATTTGGATTTACATGGAGCAAATCTATTGATTCATCATTGAACTAATCGTTTCTTTTCGCGACGTTTTCTACGAGTGAACCGATTGGGAGCAGTGGTGCAGTGATAGATGTCCCTTTGGTACCAGTGACAATAAGTAAGCGGATGGATTTCGTCGACTTAGTGGTCCGTTGAGTGAGTGAAGTAATTGCAAGGTTCTCGCAGTGATAATGGTGTATATCAGGCGGCGATTAGCTGGAGCAAGGAGCGTCGGATTTTAGCGTCGAATGTTTTATTGTCGGATAGTGTTGCAATTTAATTAGGATCGTCGAAATGCGAAAGGAGATTGCCGAGTAAACGGGAGCGCTGCTGGAAGAGAACGATCCGATAATTAGCGTTTAATTGCTTGACAAAAAGTGTTGGGATAGCACGCGCCCGACTGGAGAAACTAGTTTCCTTGAGTGGAATCAATTGAGACGTTGTTGTACGAGCGGTTGAGGATGCATTGTTTCGTTAGTTTGGGTCATCGCTGACCTAAGTTTCGGTGATTTGGGGAGCGCTTCGTGGAGAGGAGCGAATTTTAGGGATCGGAGATCGTTGACTGGTGGATTGCCGGAAGAGGGTTCGGATGGAGGGTGCCTGTCGAGTAGGATGTTGATTTTGGAGGCTCACGATGGTCGTTGTGACGTCACCGGAAGTCGCGATTATTGAGGATATTTCAAAGGATACGCTTGGAAGGTAGCTCTTCTCTCCTTTTTTTTCCTCTCACTCGTTCTTTTTGTATTCTTGGTCTGAAAAGTATTCTTTGTTTTTTTTTTTTCTTTTTTTAATTACTTTGGTGCAGTCGTTGGGAAGAAGCAATCAGTGCAGAATATTGTAATTTACAATGTACATATTACACTGAGAGAAATTTATTAGTAGTTGCCTACTATATGTTGTAATCTCATTGTATATTAATAGTGTTCTTTATAATTTTATGTAGGATTATAAAAATTGTTAGAAAATTTGTGTCCAAGCTATAGAATATAATCAGTTTTTATCTGATTAATTTGACAAACCACATATTTACAAGCAATTATTGCACTGAGAGAAATATATGAGTATATTTTACGAAGTGTTTTCGTAAAGTTGTGATATATTATCTTTCTTTTAAATAAATACTAATATTATTTCATATATTACGAATTTTTTATTATTAATTACCAAGATCTTGGTAATTCGTAATATATGAATTCGTAA
>JABFPN010000125.1:0-70845 GCA_022817305.1 Leptoteleia sp. ZL-2020 | reverse complement strand
ATCTTTTGGAAATAGACTTGAAACAAATATCTAAATAGTTGATGAAACCATTTCCAAGAGTTAGCTCTCGGGAAAAATTTGCAATACGTAAAAACTAATTTAAAACATTCCAAACTTGTTTAACTGTGAACGTACGTTGCATTTTTCTTAACTGAAGTTTTATTTTACAATATATTTAAAGATGTGTATGATTTTTGAGGTTATCCTCATTTTGAGTTGGCCAACGAGTGACATTTCACCTTAAGCGCGAAAAAAGTATTTAAAATTAAACCCGAAAGAAAAAGTATACTATACCTCCCACTGAATTACTATGTTTTCTCCCTAAGGAGAAAAAGTATACTTTTCTTTACTGTATGAAAATAATCTTTACTAGATAATGTGGTGTAAGTAGATGGGATTGAAAATTAAAACGTTTTCATGATACAGAATGTAAACCAACTTTGGTTGGTTTACGTGTACTGATGACCTTTCAAATATTGGTAAACAAATTTTAATAAAAAAATAGTAATAAAAAATTTATTTCTACTTATGTACATACAAAGAAGATTAGTTTAAAATGAAATGCTAAAATTGCATATAAAATGTACGAAATATGTTCAAGGTTTTTTAGTGTTAATAGTACTATGTTGAATTTATTATTACCATAAATTTTTACTGCGAAAAATTTCACTAACGTATATGATGATAAGGAATGAAAATGAGAAAAAGACATACACAGTAATCACATTTATTGAAAATGAATATAGTTTAACCAAAATGTAAATACTATTAAAAACATAAATTTTACATTTTTCATTGAAAATTGTAATAATTTTCTTTATTAAATCTAAGTTTTTACACAACTTCGAAAACATTTCAGTTATACTTATATGTACATATTAATTTAATTTCAAAGAAATTAATATACCAAAACAAGTGTTTTTAAGAGACTTTAATATTTACTTAATTATACATTGTATAAAAAACAGACATTATTTAAATTTATGTATACAGGTATATTAATTTCATTAAATAAGTTTCGTGGTCCCTAAATACATTCATTCGTAGTGTAAACATATTTACTTATACAAATTAAATTTTCGAAATACATATTCTGAATTAAATACTGTACATACATTATAGAGATAAAATAATATTAGAAATCATGACAAAAACGTTTTTATTGCACAAATAGATTAGAAACATTGAATTTAATAAACATGTAAAGAAAAATCTATTAAAAGTTAACATATTCAATATTAAACGCTACCGAGATACAAAATAGTTGAAATATTTGTGCAATCATAACTGCATGTAACATATTTGCATGCGCATCACGTTTAATACTCGATTTTTTTGCATACTTAGTCATATATAATTGCACAAATATATCGTATAAACATAATTTTCTACCTAGGTAAACAAAGCTTTTACACTTACAGCTTCTACAGTGAGAAAAGAAATCTTTACGTTAATTATTTTAATTACTTTTTTTACGAAGCAACTGCTTTTAACAGTTACACTAACCAATAATAACTGTTCTTTTGGTACTTGGTACTACTATCATTAGTTGATACAATTATACTAATTTAATTGCATTTCTTTTGTCACAGCAACTAGTCTCAGTATATTTTACAAAGAAAGCTCATTGTATATGATAACAAAGTTTATTTGTATAGCAGGAACTGTAAGCATAAAAACTTAATCTTATATTAAATAATAAATATGTTGATAAAAAATATTCTTGGAACTGTCACAAAATATTTTAAACTGCTTAAAACGTCCAAATAAATTTTAAAACATTTAATGATGTACTCAAAATATGTATATGTAAGATAAATAAACAGTTTTTAGGACATCTTGATATTATTACTGATAAATTTATGAAAAAAATTTGTTTTCAGTGTTCCAAATGTGTTTGTAAGATTAAAATAAATATTAATTTGTAATTCGTATGTAATGAAAAAAACCTACCAAATAAAAAGTGTTCCAAGAATATTTCTTTCTGTAAAGTTATAGTAATTTTTCGTAGGTTTTCTCGAGTACACTGAGAGAAATATATGAGTATATTTTACTAAGTGTTTTCGTAATGTTGTGATATATTATCTTTCTTTTAAATAAATACTAATATTATTTCATATATTACGAATTCATATATTACGAATTACCAAGATCTTGGTAATTAATACTAAAAAATTTGTGATATATGAAATAATATTAGTATTTATTTAAAAGAAAGATAATATATCATAACTTTACGAAAACACTTAGTAAAATATACTCATATATTTCTCTCAGTGTATGAATCATTGTTACAAAATTTGTACATTTCTTATTAGGTATTAATAATAAATAAAATTAATTAGTAATGATACAAGGAAGTTTCTGTGTCCACGATAAGTTAGTGTATACAAAACAATGAGCATTATTGGTTTAGTTAATCATAATATCTTAATACATTATATTAATTTATTGAATATTTCACAAATGTTTATACACTACAAGCCCTCCCTTTCGTCCTGCTCGAGACAAAAAGCTCTCACTTTCGTCTGGATGCAATTGCGCAAATGTTTAGCTCGTGTATTTTTTTATTGGTTATTTCTATTCGGTTGTTTCATTGTAAACCAATCTGAAACTGTATACAATTAAACAAGTTTAAATTTCCCGCCATCAACATTCAGTTATTATTGGTTAGCAGCGAACCAGATATAACGTTTCAATAACGAAACAAACGGAACATTTCCGACTAAAATGAGGGTGAAAATCTGACGAAAATGAGAAGGACGAAAGTAAGGGCTTGTAGTGTATTTATAATAACGATAAGATTTGAGAATAAACCAGGTATTAAAATACTTAATTTAAAAAAAAAAATTAGGGAGAATCGCTAATTTTAAGCTCAGTTTTCAAACATATCAAACAATCATCAAGCTAGCAGTACACATTCAGCAGAATCGTTTCTAACCTGAATCAAAATTTAGTGCTTTTTAAGTGCTAACTTCGTACTCAATCGATAAATTTAGTACTCTACTAAAAGTAAAAAAAAATGGAATTATGCAAGCTTCATAACAAGCTAGCAGTGCAGTAGTACGAAAAGCATATAAAATATTATTCCATATCAATGCGATGTGAACCATAATTTAGTGCTATTTGAGTGCTGCAAAGTGGCTACGTAAAACATTGGAGTGCTATTATTTTTAAATGAAAACAGATCCTGTCTCCGCTTCAAGCTAGTAGAATCTGTGATTTTTTTTTAAGTAACAGCACTCAAATGTTTTTGTAAACATTTTGCAGCATTCAAAGAGCTGTAAATTATAGTCCAAAACTAGAAATTATTACATGTATTTCTTTGTAACAAACATACTGTTTTTTTTTTTGTTAAAATGTCAGTATCTTGATTTCAAAAACACGAGAAGCGAAAATGATATATTTTTATTAGGATATTTTAATTGAAAACTGGAAAAAAATAGTTTTTTTATACTCCAGTAGTGAGTGTAGTAATGTAGACAAACAGCTATTGAGTAATGGATGATGTAAATTCAAAGTTTATATATATATATAAGTGGCGCATTAACTTTATTTATCAGAAGAGCCAATCCGATTCAAGATATAAAAAAATAGCACTAGGATAGAAAAAGGAGATAATAAGTTATTTCTTATTGTCCTTACTCTTGGTTACGTCCCTAATAGTTATATTAATTTAGTTTCACAGTACTAGCAATAAAACCTAGATTAAAATGGAAAAAAATGGGAAGTTTGCGTTTATAAATTTGTAGTTTTAAATATCATGCATCCTTGCCTCACAAGACACATAATTTTATCATTTTTTAATTGTTTATTTCTACAGCTGTTTATATATGTAACCTAGATTCCTTATCACAATTTTTTCATGTTCAGTTCGATTTCATTACTAGTACCGTCAAATTAAATTAATATAACTAATACAACTGCAGTGGCATCACGCTCTCGCTCAAATCTCGTCCCATTCAAATCTCATTTCAATTTCGCTTCCATCCAATTTCAATCTCGTTTAAGTTTCGTTTCATTTGATTTAAATTTCGTTTCGATGTTTTGATTCACTCTCGCGAACGCAGTTTTACGGTTTTCTCACTCAAACAAAACTGAAACGAAATTTAAATGAGATGGAACGAAACTTAAACGAGATTGAAATTAGATGGAAGCGAAATTGAAATGAGATTTGAATGGAACGAGATTTGAGCGAGAGCGTGATGCCACTGCTGTATAGGGATGAAATAAAATTCTGAAATTCAGAGAACCAACAAAGACGCTCCCATTGTCACTTTCTGAAACTAACGAAACTAATGACATGTTCCGTACAATAAATACGCATTTATACAAATAGAATTGTCTGCCCTTTTTTAATTTAAAAAATTGTTCAAAACGGAAATGATCCATTGTTATTTCCTGATGTCGCTTCTGGAAAGTGATATAATAATATGGCAAGTTCTAAAAGTACTGCTGTTAATGAGACAAACATATAAATTTAAATAAACCAGAAAAAGACGCAAATACTACCGGTCATTTTTGAAACAGCCCATACCCATAAATCGATGATTCTTACTTCTCACTAACAGCAGCACTGTACTAGCGCATGGAAAACAATTTTAGGGATATTCTTGCGCAAGTCACGTATGCCGCGCTCAGTCCAATAAAGCAATATTCATTCAATGCGTACCTTTGCTAGCCGATGCTGTTCATGTGATTATTGTAAGTACCAAAAAAAAAAAAGATTTTATTTCCAAGAGCCGGCCGTGCGAAATTGTCAAGGAAATTGCGCCCAGTCATTGATTGATCGACGCGTTGACAGCGCAATTTTCTCATTGATCTGGGCGACCGCGTGCTCGCGAATTTAACAATTCCGTTGAATTCCGCCCGGTTAACTTTTGCCGTCTCACGTGCACGAGTATGACTTAAATCCACCGACACGATTTTCACCGCGCCGAATACCGCCGAAGGGAAATTCAGACAATACGTAGATTCACGCAAGTTTTCCTTCGAAAAAATTCGACGGTTGGAATTTAATTGGAAAGCCGGTCATACGGTAATCTGGATTTAATTAATCTTTGTCGCAATAACTTTTCTCTGCTGCCCCCCCCCCTTGTCTCGCTGAAATTATTGTTATAAAATTTAATCCGTTGGAGGTATTTTGGTACGATTTAGGGGGGGGGGGGAATATATTTTTTCCACGGGTTCTTTCGGAGTTGGAAAAGGTCATATCGAAAAGCGGTTCATTGGTCTCGTGTTATCGCACGAGCGAACTTTTGAGGTTAAGTCGTTGGAATTAATATGGGTAGTAAGTTTTTATGAGAGGTAAATGTGTGCGAAGGGGAGCTGCATGGACGCGTGATCGGCGAAACCAAGTCGGTTCGGTTCGGTTCGGTTTGTTTGTTGTTGTCTCGCAACTTTTCACTGCCGCTGAGAAATTAAATTCGGCCGTCAGGGTGGGGGTGGGTTTTTTCCGCTTCTCGTGTTTCAGTACAGAACCATTTCCGTGTTGGGGCGAGTAAGATTTCTGCACGTTTCTTCCCCCCTTTTATTTTTCTTATATTTGTTTAATTAAAGAACATTTAATATCATAATATAATATTATTATAATAATGTATAAAAAAATGCGAGAATATATAATATATAGTTTTCAATGATGGAGAATAATGAGTTTTTTTTTTTATTGAAAAGCTAATCTACAAATTATATTCTTTTTATCTTCACCTTATACATATTTTTTTTGTACTGGAAAATTTTACATAAAAAATTGTTTTGTTATGTAACAATTCATTCCTTGTGCTGTATTTTTTATTCATTTTTTGTTGTTACACCATATAGTTATTGTACCTTTGCTATGTCAAATAATGATAAATAATTAGTTTAGTTAAATTAATAAATATCCTTATGTAAGAAAAAACAGTGAATTCTTTAACTTTTATATCTATATATACTTTTAGAATATTGTATTTTTCTACATATATCATTATATATGACTGGACGTCAATTAAAAATAATAGTTTCCAAACATTAATTATTGCCGATGTGGCTATTTTTATACAATTTTCTTGACTAATTGTAAAAGAGCAAAAATTTATATTATCAGTCGTTTATAATTTATCATGACAATTGCGAATAATTATCTATAGTTTTTATTAATCTATGAAAGTATAAAATTGTTGATCCATTTCACTGTGACTTAATTATTAGGTTTGTATATATAACTTATTGATCATGATGGAAAGATGTGAATTTAAAAAAGCACTCAAAAATGTTCATAATTTACAATTTATTGTAAACAAGTAAGAATAGAGTTTATTTATTTCTAATTAGTTATAAGATAAACTATATAACTTAACTGATATTATGAGAGCAGTTAATGTTTCAGGAATTATATGTTATATATTATTATATATTTTATTATACTTTATTATTATTGTTTATATATTATATATATATATATGAAAGTTGTGATTTATATATTAAAAATTTCTGAATATCAAATATGTATATTTCAATTTTTTATTTGTAAATATTGTTTTTGATAGAAAAATTTCGACTGACTGAATTAATTATATTTAATTAATTATACATTTGCACATCATTAATATGATCTACAAAGTTTAATTAGCACTATGCAATATTAGCTTTGCTCTTTATGTTTATAGAAATTATATTGATAATAATTTTGTATTATAATGATCGGATAGTAAGGTTAGAGAAGTACTGCAATGTGTAACAATGTTTTCTGATGAAAAATAATAAAAACGATGAGAATCAAGATTTCTTATCGCCGCTTGTGAGCAAAAAAAATCATAGTTCACCGTGTTTTTTTATTATTTCTTTTTGCAGAAAAAAAGAATATAAGCAGTACAATTCTCCGAGTGATAAAGAATGGCTCTTTAGTCATTATATAACAAAATAATTATTAATATTATTTTAAAGCAAAAAGACAAACTCTGCAAATGCAGAACTTTGTCTAGGACTTTAAATAATAATTATATTAAATCATTTATTTTTATCATATTTTAAAAAAAATTCTTTCAATTAAAATTATATTGTCTTATCATTAAACTGCACAAACTTTAATTACTGGTTAGAAAGTAAAATTAAAAATAATATAATTATTCTTAATGTTTAATGTAGTTTTTTTAATTATATTAATTGTAATATTATCTTTTTATTAACTTAATTATAATTATTTTTTAATTATTTTTACAGATATGAATGTATAATAGAAAATCAAAAATTATCCATTTTAAATGTTCACCTTCGCGAACTGTGTTTTTCTAATAAAAAAAAAATACTTTGCTAGTACAAACAAAAATTGTGAAATACAAATAACTTAAATAAATAAATGTTATTAATTTCCAGTGACCTTCTATTTTGCATCTTGCATTAACTTAAAAACCAATTAGATATACAATAAATATGAAAAATGAAATACGAAATCAGTGTATTATGCTGATATTATTAACAAGAAATAGATATTATTACTAAATATGTAATTGTATGAATACAATGATAATATGTAGTTGATATGGATTGTTTTATTAATTTGCAAAGATTTAAAGTATGGAATAAAAAAAGCATAAGGAGCAATGTCATACTTATATCATATAATAAATGTATCTGAAAAAATTACACAAGGTGATAAAATTATATAAAATGTTTTCTGTATGGTTCTATAATTTTATTTTTTTTTTAACTATTAAGTCTTGCTAAAGTTCGACATAAAACTTTGTGGACTAAATAAGAATTGAGTTCAAAGCAAGTTCTTCTAATGAATTGGTGTTGTTGAGAGGTTTTATTTGTTATATAATCTAGAAGCTGATTGAAAATTATTTTATCATCAAAAATGATTCTTAGATCTTTAATATGCGATACTTTTTCAAGCAAAGATTGCAACTTTACTATTTCAAATGAGATTGACGTACATTTATCAGGGTTTAGATACAAATCCATTATCTTGACACTATCGAAAAAAAAAAGAAAACTCGAACTTTTTAGCAAAATAATAACATCCTCGAATGATTAATAACCTTAAAAGGGTTTAAATCATAAGCAAACACGAGGTATTCGACATCTTTAAAAATTTGTTTGTCATTGATAAATATTATAAAAAGTAAAAGACCAAATGGGAGTCCGGAAGTACACCTGATAATACATTTATTCATATGATATAACATTTCTATATTTAACATATTGCACCGAGAAAATTTAACAGGGAAAATTACTGTTTTCAACTGTGTTTCAGATATACATTCGTCTTGCAGTAAAAATTACTGTTTTTTAAAAGTAAAGAAACAGACATTTTTGCTACATATATAACGAAATGTATATTTGCTATATATGTCTCATATATGTCCTATATATGGTCCATATACACCTCGTACATGCCCCATATATGTTGATTTTTTACATGGTTATGGGATTAAAATGTTCATGACCGTTATATCAATAGTTGAAGTGTAATAAATGTGAAATAAAAAAAAAAAAAAAAGAAATGAAATGAATCTTTTTCGCAGGAGTTTCTCCCACAATTGCCATGTGTTCAGTCCAAATTAGTGTGTTAGCCATGAGCCACTAATCAAAATGTCACGCTAAAACTTTGTGCGCAGCGATACCTAACTGGATGAGTTTTATCGGGCACAGCTGGGATCGCTGAGACAAAAGACGAAAGTATTGCTAAGCACTAACTACAACCCCGATCAGAAGATGTCCGCGAAGGTGCAAGAGGGAGCTAACAAACGGGACTGTTCTGGTCTGGGCGTGTCTTACGCGAGTGTGCTAATACCCAGAAGTGGCGGTGAGACAACGCTACGTGCTACCAAAGACTGTGGCAACAATAAGGAAAATGAAAACGGTCAGATAGCACCCGCCAAGCAGAAGGTTTCGGATGCAAAACCGAGGCAGTATCAGAAGAACAGTCGCAAATTCAACCACCAGAATTCGAAAGGTGATAAGCGCACAAATGAGGGAAGGGACAATCCTAAGCTAAAGGATCCCAAACCTTTGGATGAGAAGGAGAAGTCGAAGGTACTGAATAGTTATAATTTACATAATCAAATACTGTTCACGTGCTTTACATGTTTACATTATGTTGAAACTATTCAACGAAAGCTTCTGCATTTTCCATTATATTTCTGTATTATTGCAACATTTTGAAACCATATTTAGACCGATCTTGTGTAATTTTAAATTTAATTTGCAGTAAATACACAATTTCTTTATCTCAATATTATTAAATTATGATTTATATTGTATCGATAAGTATCAAATTTCAATAATATTGATACACATTATAATATGTCAAACTGTTTTATAAAGAAAGATAAAAAATATTATTTTATATAATTATTTATTAATTTTTCTTTATGTAATTATATTATATTATATTGTAACAGAAATTGTATTCACTGCAATAGTTTGTACTCTGTAATAAATAAGCCAATTGTTGAATATTTTTAATATCGGTATTAAATAATGTATGTGAGTACAATAATAAAGTTTAATGAGATAATGTTATCAGTGTAAACTGCATGTCCTTAAATAAACATGGAAAAAATGTTATTTGGTAATGTCACGCGTTTTTTACTAATTAATATTTTATTTTATAAATAACTTTTACTCATGGCTGTTCAAATGATTATTCACAATACAGGTACTATACTATAGAATTGAAATCGGTGAAACTTCTTTTAAAAACCTAAATGGTACTCGTGCAGTCATACTCGTCTATAATCATTTTTCTATTACCCTTACCTATTATACTATTATAAATTGAATTGAACAAAATGACAAATGAAATTTACTAGTACGAGTATATTGAATCGAGTATAATGTTCCCTCTAAGACTGTTTGACAATTTTTCTATGCATATACGATTGCGGCTTAACAACTGATAATATACTTGCATTAAACTTATTCAGTACCACGCCATTTGTTCATTACCCTAATAAATAAAGATAAATTAAAATTAACAACAGCCGCAAGAAGCAGAGGAAGAGGCAAAATTGGAGAACGGTGAGACGGGCAAAAAGTTGGAAAATGACGACGGTGAATTTCAGACTGTAGCTCCGAAAAGTGCCCGTAGGAAGGAGAAGCTGAAAGAGAGCAAGGATCACAGGAACGATCATAGAGAGCGACACAGACCCGCCGAGCGTCGTCAACCGCGCGGACCTAGTGACGCCAGTAAGGAGCGACGCGAGCACAAAGAGCGCGAGCGTCTGGAAAAGAACGGCAGAATGATGGACGTGGATCATCATCCGTCTAAAGAAGCGGTCAAGGAGGAAAATGGCGAGGAGGACGACGAAGAAACGACGGTCAAATACGTCGAAGCACCACTGCCCGCCGTCAATCCTTGGATGAAAAACAAGGCACCTCCTAAGGAGCCTGTTCCGGTGCCAACGACACTAGTCGCAGCGCCACCTGCCGTTCAGATGGAACCGTCTACATCTAAGAGCGTTCCTGTGATCAAAGAAAAGGAGAGAGAAAAGAGGGTGCTACAACCGCAACAACAGCATCAGAAGACTGGTAAGTTTTGGCCGACACGGGCAACAGTTTTCATTTAAAATCCACAATTTTCAATGTCTTGTTTATATAGCGTGTCCAATACAGTTATTGTAAACAGATATTGTAATCGTGTTGAATTTCATAATATTGTGTTGGCTATAATTTCATGGTATTATTTGGTGACTTGCAATTTAAAGTATTGAAATTAATTTTAAAATAATAATTTAATTGAAATTAATTTCTATAGGATAACGTTGTTATAGATGTATAGCGTTTCGTTCTTTGGTCATGTGCGAACTCTTACATTTTTTGCTTTACTCATAAGCATTTTTGTTAAATATATGTTGACATATATGGGGTATATAAGCAACATATATACGTTTCCCATATATATCGCATATATACATTTTTACCTGAGATCTTTAAGTTTTCAATTCATCTTTTATAATTTGAAATTGTCCATAAATATGCCAAGTTCATTTACGTTTATAATACATTTAAAAATTTTTAAAAATTGAAGTACATACTGTCATTTTAGAATGTACATATTTAAGAAAATTTATTACTATAATAATATAATATTTTATTATTATGTAAATGAAGAAATTTTTAGACGTTACAATGTAGTAAAACTTTTATTTTTTTTTTTTTTTTGTATTTCACTATTTTATTATATATTATTACATATTTTTAGGATTAATGGTCAGGTCATTTTTACAAGACATATAAATTATATGCTTTTGTCTTTTATTGAGTTATAGTACAGTTATTTATTGTAAATTTATTTAGATAAGTTTATTCGTTAGTTAAATTTTAGAAATCCCAATTGCAAATAGTAATTTTAAAGCACAAAACGCGTAGTCAATAATTTTATATACATTTAAATTTAAATTGTTATACACAAAAAAAAATTATCGATAAATTTAACATTAAAAAATTATATTGAGGAATAATAAAATAATTTTAAATAATCTTCAGTTGCAAAAGGAATTTACAGAATTTCATTTCATTATGATGATAATGACATAACTGCTGTTTGTTTTCATAATACTGTATTTATATATCCAACTGTGGATTACACTTTATATGCAAAATATGTTTTTATTATGAATACTCCAATCATACATTGATATTTAAATAATTTATGTCAAATGAAACAAGCTGAAGAACAATGAATGTTGATATTTCAATTGATAAAACGTTTTGCTTTACAAACATTAATTATTGTATGAAATTATAAAACAAACAAGAGATACGTTAATAACATTACTAAGTTTGGCACATTATATAAATGTAATAAATAAAATTATAGAGGCATCATAAATTTCCAAATTTTTTAAATTTTAGAACAATTACAGATTAAATAAAATAAAGTACATTACTTGATTATAATTTATTTTTCCAACTAAAAGATCTAATTTACGCTTATTATTTTACCGAGTGCTATAATTTATAAATGAAACATCAAATCATTTGAAATTATGTACACATATGTTAGAAATAAAAAATAATAAATAGTAAAGGTAAAAACGACGTATACTTGAGAAACGATTATAAGTTTTTTTTGCATTTGCTTGGATATTTCTGAAAAGAAGGAAAGAAAAGACCGAATACAAAAATAACAATTTTAAAATATATGTACACGTTCGATAAAGTGTGACCTTTCGATTCTTTGATATACTTTTATAAATTGTAAATACATCAGTTTATGACTCATTTAATTTATTGAAGGAAAACAAAATTAAGAAATTATAATCGAACGACTGATGCGAATATTTAGCTTTTGCTTCCCTTCGTTTATATTAAATGGAAAGGGTACATAACAGGTCAATTTTATTTATTTGATTTTTTTAATCAAACTTTGCAATTCATAAAGTGAGATACATAATAATTAAAAGTCACGAGGACGTTTTGAGATGTACAAAAAGTAAAATACAATTTTTATTTCCTTGAACACAAAATCTTTATATAATAAGAATATTTAGTCCGAAAGCAAAGGTGACTGATAGTTTCATTTCTAACCAACACATTGCTTACTAATGAGTGACTCATTAAATTAAGTATTTGAAAACAAAGTTTTTCTTTTATAATTCCAGTTTCTTTTACTTTAATATGAAAACACTAAAGTAATGTTAAAATAATGAAAAGTGCAATATTACACAATCGAGTTTAATAGTTTGTTTATTTATTATATTACATTTAACAACCATTCGTTCAAATTAATATTAATTTAAATTCTTAAATGCATGTAAAACTAGTTTCAATTATACCGTGGGCAGTCATTATCATAATTTAATTCTGATACAAAAAATGTAAAGTTAGCCTATATTTTAAAATTGTTAATTTTAAAATTTGTCAAATAAATTACAATTATTATAAACTTGATACGTTGATAAATTATTCCCGTTAGCTTGAAGATTTTTTCCTTGTTTTATAAATTGAAAATTGAATGGAATTGAAGAACGAAATGCTTTTTAAAATTGAGACCATAAAAAGACAATGTTTGTAAATATTTGGAGGGTCAAATTAATGTAACAAAAACAATAATATTGTTTATTTACATCCAAAGGACATAAGGATTTTGTTTTGTTGAAAAAGTTTCATTTTTCAGTGCCATACAAAATGAGCATAATTTTGGGATTATTGTGCCAGTAGAAATGACGTAAGAGATTTTTATCGTGAAAGGTTGAACGCTCGGAACGCGGTCTCTACAGTTTAAGCTATGAGCACTAATTATGCAACGAGCTGTAAACACCTGTTTCAGAATAACATTGTCCTAATCTAAAGCACACGGGCAATACCCCGATATTTATGAATTTGCATTGATTCGTCATAAAAATAATTTAAACTTGAACGTTAATTAAATATTTATTTACTATATTTATTAACTATTTTTAAATATTAAACAGTTAATGTCACTTGAAAAAGTGAGTTATGTTTTTGTGAATAATAAAAGAAGAAAATGAAAATTAACAAACGTATGTTCACTTATCTTCGGGTAATAATTTTTAATAACAGATTGTCAAATTATTGATTTGTTTTTACTTTTAAGCAATCGGCGGTGTTGAATAATTGCCCAAGATGGGTCGCATATTAAATGAAATGTCAAATCTATAGTCACAATGTCAACAAGTCTTAAATTATTACTGCTAAATATATTGAATTCAAAAACATGCTGTTTTATCACCATGGGAGAATCTTATCCATAGGTTTGCCCAATGAATTATTCATGTCATTTTGTTTCGTGTTTTTAAATCTGCTCAAAAACAACACAAAATGACTTTCATATTCAAGTGAAGCAAACTTAATACTTTTGCAATGGCCAAAATTTTGGCACAGCGATAAAATATCCGTACAATTTTTAACGAGTGAATTCTTATGTCCTTTGGATGTAAACAAACAATATTATTGTTTATGTTTCATTAGTTTGATCCTCCAAATATTTACAAACGTTGGTTTTTGTTCTTCAGTTGCATTTCATATTTCGTGGTAATTGTCAATTTTTCTTCTGATGAGATATCTTTCATTTATTAGTAAATCATTATTCTTTTTAATGAATTGTAATTTATGGTTCGTTTTATTTATAATGTTGATGTTATAAGTTCTAATTTTGTTTTTAATTACGTTGAGTTATTAATATAAGATGAAATGATGTTTTTGTTGTTTCCTTTTGAGTTATTGGTGGAATTATTGTCCAAGTTTTACTTTTAAAGTCACTATAAGTGTATATTCTTTGTTTTATGTGTTTATTGTAAAATTTGTGATAATGACCACAAAAATGGCTGAAACTCTAATTACGGATATATTAATGCATAATTAATTTAATCCGTTGTACCAAATTGTGTGGTCGAAAAACACATTGACAATCCAATTATTATAGACGTTAACATTTATGCACACAGTTACACTCATGTGAAAGATAATAACTATTATTATATGTTAAATCTTTAACATTTAGTCATTTTAAATTAATAATAATTTGATAGCAATTATTTCTCATGTTAGATAGTTCACACCGATGAAATTTAATTCAATTGTGAATACCATCTGAATGTTAATTTAAATGAAAAGATTGTGATTTCATTATCATACAGTTTGACGTGACTTGGCGGCTGATTAAATTATGTTACAGTGGTATATAAATTATAGTTGGAACGATGAAAAAAGTCGGTTTGCGACTGCATTTGCGATGAAAATATGAGCAATAAAACGAATACAAGTATGTCGCGCTGAAACGAAGCTTATCTACTTTGAGCCGGCTATAAATTAAGTTGATGCATTGCTAAAACGTCGATTGCTTTTTAGTTCAAAGTACACTAGATCTATAAATGAGTTATAAAGTGCAGGTTTTATGGTATTTGGCATGCAGATGCTGCTTTTAAAGATTTAATGAGATTAATTGTAAAAGTTCATCTCTTTTTCTTTTAATCAAACAAGAGTTTGATTCTCTAAATAGTAGAAGAAAAAAATGTATCTCCTGTATCCCTGCGGGCTACCAACACATTTCACTGTTAAAGTGAATAAATTATATTACAAATTAGAAACCGGGAAATTTTAAATTTTAGTAAACTGCATTCTAAATTTTATTCCATATTTTGACCGTTGGATGTCGCTATTCAGTGTCGCCAACCTATGTCATTCATAAATCATTTATAAAACAATTTACTAAAATTTAATAAACAGACTGTCGAGTCGTGCAAAACCACATTGAATTGCAATGTTTAATAAACTGATTTAATAAATCAATATGATTAGTAAACTGTTGATTAAAAATTGTAGAAAAATGACCATAGATTTGTGCAAGACTAGTACATTTCAAATGCTCAACCGTAACTCTTATCTCATTTCACATTCCTATCTTTCCTGCTAAGAATCAAGCTTCTTCCAAAGCTCTTTCCAAAGCTCTTTCCAAACCTGAAATTAACAGGGCAATTTGTGATTTTCTGGGTTTTATTGTTGAGCCAAGATCCATGATGTGGGGGTGTGCGCGCATGAGATAGTTTTGACTTTCAATGAAAATCATTATTGTGACCTAATAAGAGAATGATATTTTTCAGAGGTTGAAAAGCGTGCGTGGCAGGTATGCCTGCGCTCGCGATCGCGTACAATCACCGGGGCGCGCGGGCGCGCGCGCGCCTTTTCCATCGGGCTGGTGTGTGCTATCCGGTGCCTTTGAGAAACTGGTTTGCGCTCGCAGCCGGACTCTCACTCACTTGCCAAGGGATCGAGTGTCCGCCAGGCTTATTACGCTTGTCTCGCGGATTTTCGACGACAAGCTCGACTTTGACGCAATCGATCACGCGATTGGCCGAGCGGACTGATAACGGCCTCGGCTTATTTCAGGCCACGTAGTAGTGCGGCCGCGAGAAACAAAGCCAGCCGGCGGTCTCGCACTTTTTTCCCCGTGCAAATCGGGCATGGCTAGCGTCAGTCGCGGATCACGCCGATTCGCCGATTCGTGGATGCGAGTGCGCGCGCCACGTACCCCGCTGACGCGTTGGCACTCGTCCGATAAGGGACGGCGCCGCGTCTCCTGATTTCACGATTTCGCATTCAATTATTGGCCGCCGGAGCGAGCCGGCCGCAATCGACCACCGCCGCCGATCCCAGTACTCGATCGTTCGTTCGTTCGTTCGTTCGTTCGTTCGTCTCATTTCAATCAAGGCCGTTCTCATTTTTTCTTTTCTTATCTCTATCTCTCTCGCTCTCTCCCTCCCCCCTCTCTCTCTCTCTCTCTCTCTCTCTCCATTTATTTCTTTCATTCCTTATTTTTTATTTGTCTCAATATTATCATCATTATTATTATTGTTATTTTATTTGAAGAGTGGTCATTCGGAGGTGCGATGCCATAGTAAAAATGAGACATGTATGGTCCATATATGTTTTAACAATTTCATGGAAAAAAATACAAGATTTACTTATGAACATATGTTTCTTCTTGTATCATATATAGCTCAGTTTGTTAATTTCTGAAGATGCTTGTAAAATTACACCAATGCTGGCAAAGGTTAACTTATTGATATTTTCCTCCAAACTTTGTTATAAAAACAGAAAACTGTTTAAAATCTGAGCTGTTTTTTATTCCAAGGTTTGTTTTGAAGATTTGAATTTAAGAAGGATTTATTTGACACGTATATATGGAAATTAAAAATTACAAAGGGTCCAACATTAGATTGAGAAAGATTGTATAGTGATAAATGGTATGCATTTGTGTTAGAATTTATCAGTCTATTATAAGTACATATCTGTCCGCAGGTAGTACGGTAATAGTATAGTAAATTTTATTATATAATTTTTCTCAGTGCAATATAAAAATTTATATTAATCGAGTCAATGTTGTACTATTTATGAATAAGTATAGAACTTGATTTTTATTTAGCAAGGGTACTTTCCTTTACTATGAATAAATAAATTATTTACTTACACGTGGCATTGATTTATTTGTGAATTCGTTTAAATAAAAGATAAGCCTTTTGATTATACTTACGTGTAGTTTTATATTTGTACACTTTTAAGAAGAATCTGAAAATTCAATTTAGTCCATTGACATTTCACCTTAAAGAGTAAAAGCGGACTTGATTTTGCCTTTTAAGTGGACGTGAAAAATATTTACCTAAATAAAACATTTGCGGCTAATAATATCAAAATGCTTGTTTACACCTGAAAATTAATCATTCCTATTCACACTGGAAATTTATCATTTTTATAATCAATTGTTTATCGTCATTTATGTTATTAATGATTATTTTTATTGAAACACATTAAATAATTGATAAGTTCATAAAACTTGTGTTTATTTTGCAACACATACGTCACATATATTAATAATTTAGTATTAATAATTTATTTATCTCCGGTGTGTTATGTAAGAACGGAGAAAAACAGAAAGAAGAAGAAAAAGAAAGAACATACAAATAAGAGAGCACAGTGACTTGATTCGAAATTAGCCAAAATATGTCACGCGTTACAATCACCTCTACGCGTTGGAATCATCAATCCGTTTGGAAATTGATTTTCTATTTCTTATCCGGGGCATATTTATACATGCCGATGAATTAATTTAAATCGCTTTTATATAAGGCCGCGTGGATTTTGCCCCGGGGCGACGTGGACGTTGACAAAAAGGCGACACGCCAAAAGGGGGACACATTTCAGATATTTTACGACTAAACTTAATCCGGTCCCTTTTTGCAATCAAACATTTAATTGAAACGTATCTGTTTTAGCGTTACGTCGCGAACAAAACGGACCGCCGCGCTCGCGTTGCGTCATTTCGTTGCATAATTGTCGCGATATCGTTGAACCCGACCAAGTTTCCAATCGTTCGGCAAAAAAGGGACCCGCCAAAGCGCGCACGGCCGTTGCTACGAAAATGCCCACAGCATCCCAAGTTGAAATTGATTCAGTTTTGTCCCCTAAGTATATTACACGGAGATAGACGAGTTAAAGTTAAGACTAATTACACCCCCATGTGCTGACCCTGATCTGGTTATCTTATCAGGGCCTAATCAAAAAATACGGTTGCCCTATCGGGGCGATATTTTAGGTGCGATTAAAAGAGTTTCTACTTGGGATCTGTGACATTGTCGCGGACAAAGCGAGCTGCGCGACACTCTCCGCGTCTCGAGCGTTATAACTTTTACTCGATCCAGATTTCGTAATCATTTTTTCACGCGGTCAAACCCGTTACAAAATGACCGTTTTATTTTACCCGCGCGGCCAAATTGACACGGTTACATAAATTAACGTCAAAGGCGTTTCCTTTCCTCTGCTTTACATTGAGATCGACCAAGAAGAAATTCTTTCGGAATTCCCCCGCCTTGTCGCGTACTTTATTCTGTGTAAAGTAACGTTTGGGAAAAAATTGACGTTGCTGAGAGCTGAAAGTTTATATTGTTCATGTTCAGTTTTTAAGATATAAGATAAGAGTATAATCGCTTTGATTTCCATATTGAAAAGCGTCGAAATCAAAGTTGATACACCTTAACGTCGATAGTGACATATAGTTTAATGGTGAACTTTTCACGCGTGCTATAATAAAATGCTTGCGTTATCGTTGTAAATAAGTTCTCTTAACTAATTTGTAAATTATTCTCATTAAAGTCATGCAATGATTAAGTTATGCACCGAGAGAGAAATACTGGTCTAAATTATAAAGATTATTATTGGAGTCGTGGTATGCTTTATAATTTGAAAACGGTACTCATTGATTTTTCCACCAAAATAATATATAAATCTTTGACTATTATGTCAACTTGTGGAATTTTATCGAGACTGTATTTAAAATATATTTTGATGGCATATTAATTTCATTATTTCACCGCACTTGATTAATTTTTATTGTAATATCTATAATGTATGCAATTAAAATGAATAACTTGGTTAATGCAACCACAATATATCAAACAAAATTTTTCTCTTACAAACATTATAAGGTTGAAATGAAAACCATGACGAAAGTAGAGAACTATTTTCGTAACTAAGTAAAATTGATGTAAAATAGCTCGTTTTATTAACACTTCAAATTTGCCTACATTCTTGAGGTGCAATGTAAAAACATACCCCATATGTACCACATATATGTTACACGTATGGCCACATTAATGGAGCATAAATGCGGCACATACGACGCATATACGTGGTAAACATAAATACCGCGTATATACATTTTTCCATGTGAAGTATATCCGGCGTTTACTGTGAAGTCTCATTTTTTATCATTTTTCTTTTTTTAGTACGTTAACATTTCAAATACTACAGAATATATCTTTGCAACAACCCGATTATTTATCGACCTTAAAAGTAGCCCCGCGGGCTACCAACATATTTCACTTTCACGATGGAAAAAAAAATCTCGTATTCAAGTCAAAAAGAGTGGTTTCAGGTTGGTAACCCTTCGCCTGTGGCCAGGGTTACCAACTTGAAACCACTTTTTTTCCTAAACTAACACACTAATCCAACACGACTGAAGAGTACATATTCATTTTCTAGCTCCTTAAAATGTTAACCTCTTTCATGAATTGTTCCCAGAAAGAAACTCGAAGAAAGGCGACACGAAAGAGAAGGGGAAATAAAAGGGAAAGGGAAAAGGATGTGAGAAAAGTCGATGGAAAACAGGAGGATTTCAGAGGTTTAGCGCGCGAAGGCGTGTCATTGATCTGCAACTGGATCATCGGGTGGCACTTTTACCATCTGGCCCGAGCAATGAATCTTTCACTTTCGTTGGGCGCGTTCACCTTCACCCAACGACCTTAAAAGCCGCTCGCTCGCAATCCCATTAAGCGGATCTTTGATCGAATTCACGTGCGGCTCGCAGTCAACAACGACGTGGCCAGAGTAATTGGACACCTTTGACCCAGCTTTTTCCCTCGCTCTGGGCTTCACTTGACTCTCCCGGGTGGACACCTGATCCGATGGCGGTCAATTGCTCAATCCGCGCGCGCCCTCTGGCCGCCGATAATGACCCGCATTTAATTGCGACGGCCGAAAGGGGGCGTCGATTGCGCAATGACCAGCCGCCCTGTTGGGCCTCTGTTCCCCGGCGCATTGTTTACGCGGCCGGTACCGATCCAGCCAATGGGACACGCGGCCTGAAGTTTGATGACTTTGGACGCGCGCCAATCGCTGGCCGTTTCAATCGCCGACTCGAAAATAGCCGGCGTATGGTTAAATTTAAATAAGCGCGGTGTATTTTCGTCCCGACAAATTGGATCATGAAATATTGGCGTGCACGCGTTCCCATATATGTCATATATATGTTAAACGTATATCAGACATTTATGCGGTGCAGTTTCGATGTTGAAACCGCGCGCGTCTTCTTCCCGTTGTCGCGTCCTGTTCCGCGTGGGTGTCCGCGGCGCGCACTTGGTCGAAATAATAGTGGTCGAAGGACGCGAGCAGCCGACGAGCGAACTGGCGGCGAGGCGGCCGCGCTAATCTAACGCGTTATTCTGACAATTGTCTTTCGAGCGGCCGAGGTCGTCCAAGGTGTTCGCGTTGCAGCGGTTGCGCGGTGCCGCCGTCAGTCGCTCGTGGACCGTCGAGCCGCGACTTTGTCGTCGTCCGCAGCCAGTGGCCGAATCTCGCCCCGTCCCTATCCCAAAAGTTTTGACGGTTCGCCGCGTTCACGCCGCCGGCGGTGTCGTTGCCAGTTTCACGCTCGAATTATGCCCGTGGGTTGAACGGTTCCCGAATGACGGAACGCATCATGAAGATTAATGGCACGTATGCGGACAGTCTGCAGAGTGAGTTCTTTCGGTCTTATTTAAATCGGCCGATTTATTGGCTTTCGCTGATGCAGGCTACTTCCATCATCTATCACAATCGGCACGAATTTTACCCATGCAAAAATCAATATATATTTACCACATATTTTGGCATATATGTACACTTCATAAATGTCCTCTATATGGGGACATATGGGAACATATATGGAGCACATATGGGAACATACATGTGTCATATATATGACTTGTACCGCATAAATTTCCCTTATGTGATTTGCACTGTATAAATGTACCATATATGTTAACTTATATGTGACATACATGTTGTACCATGTAAAAATCAACATACATGTCGCATTTATCGACAAATATGGGGCATATATATTGCATATATAAATTTTCATCTGGGTAATAACGATTTTACTATAGGTGGTTTGAATTTTACAAAAGCGCCTTGTACTGACAGTTGTTTGCAATTCAATTTCATATGTTACCATTATATGTTAACGTCTATTTTTTTGTCGTGTGATTTTATATTGAGATTAAAGGGGAGGCAACATTTCCCTAGTAAACATGAACCCATGTGATCCATATATGGCAATAATTGATATAATATTCTAGCCATATATAGTGTGAATAATTTCCTAATATTAAAATCAATTATTACCATATATCAACTATATTTGGCCATATATGAATATGTATTTTATTATATAAAATTGTTTAAACATATGTGGACCATACATGCTTCACTTTTACTATGGTTAAGAAAGTCAATTTTTTTATTCTATCTTTATTTAACATTTATCGGTACGTTACATCCTTTTGCATTAATAATTGATATTTGGTGATGTGACATTTCTGGACGAAAACGTGGATGAAAATTGCGGAGCTTTTATATCAATTGCGAAATGAAAAAAAAAACTCAACCGCGGCTGAATTTCTTTGCGCATTCAATGCGCGTCGGTGTTGCACGTCACATATGCATGTTTAATTTTTATCAAACAGATAAAAATATTTTCACAAGAGACTTTTATTATTGCTTCATTTCGATTGCAAATTAAAGTCCCCCTCCCCCCCACCCTACGAGTGTGAGCTGTGAAATTCGAGTGGTGTCGAAACACTTGTACTCTTAATTGAAATGATTGTAATTAACATTTTAATTGTAATCTGTGGACGCACTTGTAGCAATTCGACGGATAAGTCGATGCAAAAATCTGTGAATTATTTAACGCGCAAACTGCCCCGCTGGACTCTTTAATATGTAAACTAATTTGATCGATTGCCACAATCTTGTGATTCTTGTGCGTTAAATTATATAGCTCGCAGTCAATCTCTTGCCGCAATAATGTCAATTATCTACTTATTTCTATTTTTTATTTTTTTTATTAGGTTGTTTGCAATTAACGTATTAAATTGTATCAAAACTTACAGGTGTCCATGACATTTGCCGTAACAAACAAATGGGAGATGAACTTTTATATTTCAATTGGAGCAATTAACTAACACACGCGTGCAACATTTTTTTTTTTTTAATCAGAGTACTTTACAACGCAAATCTGACGATTTTTACCGCAAAGAACTAGCAGCATCGTCATCAAAATGACTCAATTGAACACGCCCGCATTTTGGCAGATTGTCAAATCTGAGATTGCGGCTTAATGTTTACATTCGCCCGAGCAACCCGATATTAAGTGAAAGGTTATTCGACCGTTTCGTTTTTTTTCGGTCTCATTTATATTGTCGTAAACACATTGTGAACACCTTCGATCACGTTTCTTATGCAATCCCATTGTTATTTTCATTCAAACATTCCAATTTTCGCTCGCAGCTGATAAACGAAATTTTCTTCCTTCACATTGCAGATGGTCCAATCAACATTTCCCAATAACTTCTCCCCCGCATTGATTGCCATATTGGAGCAAACTTGATCTGCAAAATATAACTATGCACGGAAAAAAATTGTTATTTAAATCAAATGGAATCTTTTTGGTAGAACTAGACATGTATTTGATTGAAATAGTTTCCTATTTGAATCAAATGGAACATTGTAGTCATTTTTTAGTGTACTGATCTAACGGAATCATTTAGATTGACCATTGACTGACTGACTGATATTAATTAAAGGAAAGGTGCGATAAAGTTCAATTAATATTGGTCAAAGCTGGCCTGACTTACATTGACAGACGTTACCAAAGCGTTAAGAAATAATTCCTCCATCGAAAGGGAATTTGCAAATGAAAAGAAAAGAACGAGACTGGTCGCTAGCATTGGGTTCTTGTTAAAAAGTCGTACGAGCGATTATTCGTGAGCGATAAAGATAATCGAGGTCAGGGAGTTTGGAACAGGTTGTAATCCGACAGATAAGAATGTAATTTCGCGCGTGTGCGTACCATTGACAGCCAGTGTGGTGTAACAGAATTGTAATTGCTTAATTGAATTTACATTGTGCATCGTTGTTACATTATCCCTGCGACATATTTATCACTAGAATTGTCAAATAGTTCAATGCACGTTCCAAAGTTTTCTCTTCGTACATCTTAAGCAGCAACTTTATTGGAACTCGTGGACTAATTGAATTATTTCATCAGCGGTAAAGTAATGTGAATCGTTCGTGTTACTGATACAATACCTGTTATGATTTCATTATATATATATATATATTTAGGAGTTGAAATATTGTTTAAAATGTTGCAATTGTCAAATACAATTATTGAATTATTGAGTGAGACTGAAGAATTAAACGTTTCTAAATTACAAACTATAAAGAAACTTAAAATTTGAAACATTTTTAATTAAAAAAACGTATTCTTCGGTTCTATAATTATTGATTATAAATGTTTAGATATATTTAAGTGGTTTTAAATTATATGAAACCCTTTGAAAAGGCTTGACAGTTGATTAAACTTGAATTTTAACTATAAGTAATCTGTGTAAGTGTTGTATTAAATGTTTAAATTTATTTCATTCATTTTGTTACAGAAAACAATGTGAATCCTCCGCAACCAGCGATGGTCAGGGCACCTAAGGACCGTCGGAAAAATAACCACAGGGTAAGTGAGTCGTCCTTTTGCTTCTCTCCCAGTTAATCCAGAAATAAAACTCGAACTTTACTTGCGTCGCCCGAAGTAACTATTTTCGTGCGCAACGTTTTCAGTTCGACCGAGCGGATCAATCTTTACACGCAAGTGTTACATCTCCGAATAACGATAGATAAACCAGAATTGCGTTTGCTTTTTCCCGGCTTTAATTGTGTCAAAATGAAAAGAGAATAGAAAAACTTTGCACAAACGGAATAGTAACACGGGGTGACGCAATAAAAATGTCCCAGCGCTGATTGAACTGAAGAATGAAATTTTTTTTAAAAAAAAGCAGCATATATAAAAAACAATGTTTGTAAATATTTGGATGTTTGAATTAATGACACAAAAACAAAATTGTTTAACATTCAAAGGGCATAAGAATGGATGTAAATACAAAACAAAAAACAAAGTTTGTTTACACTTTGAACTTTAAAAACGTTTCATTTTCATGAAACTGAAATGTATTCTAAGTAACCTTCTATGCATTTAAAAACAAACGAATGTTATATTTAAAAAACGTTTCGTTCTTCAATTCCATTTCAATTTTCAGTATTATCAATCGTTGAGGGAACACTTATTCAGCGCTTATAGGTCTTGGTTTTGTTTTGTTTCCCCTTTCTCTGTTGCGATACCCCCCTCCCCCTCCCCCCACTTTTAAGGCTCGAAATTGAAATTGAAATGAGACTGTTGGTTTGCAGGCCAACAGCGATTTTACGGACATCGGTGACTGGCCGTCTTTGGGGGCTCAAGGAGAGGTGAGTTTCACTTTCAAATCTTCCGCACTTCTTGACGCACGAGAAATTTGAAGGTCGCAAAAGCTAGAGCTCGCAGGATATGTCATTCAATCGTTTTGCGAGTGTAGTACTTTTGCTAGAGCAATTGCGGGCGGTGTTCCTATATCGGTGCAACGAGAGATATTGTCTCTTTGCATTTTAAATGTCGCTCTACATGAACCATTAAAATACCCACCCACGTTTTTACACGCAGAAAAAAGTTTGAAGAAAAATTGCTATACCTCATTGATTTCAGAAACCATGTATGTTTCATTTTTACAAGGGAAATAAACGAGGATATGAATTTGTAATAATTTTAAAATAAGAAAATAACAAAATATATATTTCAGATGCTTTATATAAGTTGTATTAAATAAGAGCGGAATTTAAAAAATTATATAATTGTCATTTACATTAATTTTTGTTACTAACTTTTACAAAACATGTTCATGTATTAATATAATTCAGTCTTTCCATTCTTCAAAGTTAATATTAGTCTCTAAATATAAATATTATTTATATTTCAAACATTTATTTCAGTCAGCATTTATAAGCTTTAACAGCAAGATAGAATTTTTACGATCATTCGACAAAATTACAATCGTTATTTCTCTTTTACTTCCTATTTTTTTGCAGTTATTTATTAAAATTTGCTATTTCTATTGACAGAGTTCAATGAAAAGTTGCAATATATATAATGATCAACAGACTGTGTTTGTTATCGAATTTCAATAGTGATTTACCCAGAAGTAGCTACCTGAATTATTGTATTTTAAAAACGAGTGTCTGACAGATGTTCTCGTGAAATATCTTAAGATAAATAAAATCTGGAAGAAATTTCATTTGGCTGTTATTTAAGAAGTGAAGCCTTATTAAGATGTTTACATGATCAAGTAAATTGATTATAAATCTTATTTTGCTAATTTAAGCAATAAGGAAATTAACATTTTTTAGTATATATAGCGAAATGCTAATTTTGTTTTTCTTTTTTCAATTTATTTTGACATTTCAGTTTTATATAATGAAATTTACAAAACCAACTTGAAACTACAATTTTATATAATGTATTTCGGGAAAATATGTATCCAGGTAAAAACTTATATATGCACTGAAAAAAGGATTCATTACAATTATGCATATTTAACAAATGTTAAGAAATATGTTTTTATATATGATCAATTCAGTATATAATAACTATTATTACATAATTTTTATATTTATGTATAATTAATAACTGTTAAACTAAATTGATAAATATTAAAACTCGTATGTTAGTAATGCCTCGTATATTGCAAATATGGGACATACATGTGCAAATACATGTCACATATATGTCACATATATGTTAACATATATAGGACATTTATGCGGGACAAATCATATATGTGTTGATATATATGTTGATTTTTACATGGGTACATTTTTGTTTCTAATGAAGATAAATAAATTAGTATAAATTTGGTTAAATAAAAAGCTATTTAAGTGAATTTTCGACTAATTATTTATATTTGATGTTCAGAAAAAGAATTTACCAACCACGACATCTAAACAAAATGGAGTGGAACAACATAACTCCAAAGAAAACAGTGTCAGTCCGGTTGAAAACAAGGGAAAGGAAAACAAGGGGCAAAATTATTGTGCCGAACACCCCGAAGAGCATAATGATGTTATTGACAAAAAGAAAAAAGGTATTTTTACTTTTAATTAAAAATATTACCAAACTTTGAGAATATGTACTTGTTTATCAATCGTATTTTTTATCCTTCATCAGTAAAAATCGAATTGTTTAGGACGATTAGTAAAGAGCGATGATCAAGAGTGCTTTATATAAATAATTAATATAAAATATTAGCAACTAAGTAATGTAAATTTAACTTACGAATGTCGTCCTAACTTGTTTACTGACGAAGGTTTAATATTAGAAATTCAAGTTATTCTGGTGACTGATACTAATTTTTTATTTTTTTCTCTTTTTTTTAGATTCTATTGAATTTATAATCAAAGTGAAGACATGTAATTTTTTTTATAATTTATCATACTAACATAAACATACATAACAATAGTAACCATAACATATATAATTTTTTATGTGTTTTAATAGAATCATAATTATTTTATTATCTTATTATAGCGAAAAAGTGGGTGCCATTAGAAATTGATCTTGCGAAAAGTAGAGGAAAGCGAGATCGGTCTCCAAAACAACATTATCATCGTGAAAGGAATGGTATGAGATTTAGACTTTGCTATTAATCTTATGTCAAATTAATTATATTTCAAAATATCATAATGATTGGCAATATTTACGTTTGTAGATAATATTTTAAAGTATATTATGTTGTTTTTAAATGCATAAAAGGCTATTTAAATAAATATAAATTATAACGAACACTTATAAATGTTAAAGAATAAAATTGTTCATGAAATTGATAATAGTAATTTGTTTTCATTTAGATGAAGAGAATTATAGAGACAGAGATCAAGACAGACAGGGTTATAATTACAAGGGAAATCGTGGCAGGAATTTCCGCAACAACAGAGGTGGCAGAAATCATAACATGGGACGTAATAATATAAGACATAGGCTGGATTCGATGGAATTCCAGGAATATGCAGCAGAATGTTTCCCAGTAAGTCAGCTTTTTTGTTAAACTTATATGATTGAATGAATTTACGTTAAGGTGAAACCGCAGTACTATAGTCACGGGTTTAGTGTGTCTTGTTTTATTTGTAAATTTTCTCAAACATCGTTTTTTATTATGCTATTAGCTAAAACAAATTTAAAGGAAATAAATAAATTGTCATAATGTATATCCCTTATTTGTTTCATCTTATTAATATACTTATGACACGGTTTTCCAGCAAACAACCATTTCTGCACAAAAAAATGTTTGTTATATTTTTAAAAAATAATTCGAACAAGTGTTTTATAAATGTATCAAATTTATAGATTAGTAAAATTCATGGAGTGGAACCACCACCGTTTCCAATGACACCCTATATGCCATTTTATTACGAGTACACGGAACCAGCACTTTTGAATAAAGACCCAAATAGACCAAAAACTGAAGAGGAAAAAGAGGCTGAAATGACTCTTAAAGAAAACATTAGAAAACAAGTGTGAGTAAAAATGTTTGTTATATTTATTGTATTATATTAAAAGAATACAACGATGTTGATTTCTATAGCTTTGAGTCCGGAACTCCAATGCTTGGTGTAATAACTAAGTACTTCTCCATTGACAACTTTCATCCCTAACCACCCGATCGTGGAGCGGATCTCATGCTTCTCTTGTTTTTCTTTTTGTTTTCCAAACTAATTGCACGTTCTCAATTTAAATTAAACTTGAACATCTATCATGTTTAAGACTATTTTAAGCATTAAATTTATGTACCTCGTAGTTAATTAAAGTTTGAAATTTGTATTTTAAATAAATTTACCTGCTTGACAAGGAAATATATAAGCTAATGTATGAAATGTTTACTTTTTATAGAGAGTACTACTTTAGTGAAGAAAATTTGTGCAAAGACTTTTTCCTCAGGCGAAAGATGGACGCCGAAGGATATCTTCCAATTTCATTAATTGCCACGTTTCGACGAATTTTACAAATGACGAATGATATTATGGTAGTTTATGAATCGATTCGTGATTCAGATAAACTTGAAATTAATGAAAATTTCAAGGTAAGAGAAATCGTTTTTTTTAATTACTTGGAAATAAAAAGATATTATCATATAACTATAAAGAAAATGTTAACTCCATTAGAATTTTTAATATTTATTAATCCAAATATAACCATTATTTACCACTGAAAATAATCATAATTTAAGATAATAAGATTTTTTACCACTAAATATTATATAATAAAAATACAACAGTTTATTTTATCATTACATTTTAACTTGACTATATTAAATTGCAAAATTGCACACAATTTAAAATAAATTCATTAACATGTATTGTGAATGAAAGAGCATTGTCGTGCAAGATTAAATTAGAAGCATTCGCTGACATCATTCCGACTTAAAGGGTCGCATGGATGGAGTTTGAAAGTAGGCCTTCTTACAAATAATAATTGTTTCAATAAAGTTTTTTTTTCCATTATTTACAAAAATTAAAAAAAAAGTCTGCGAATTCTCTTTAAATATGTATTATAAATTATATAAATATTACGAATCAAAATAAATTTACATATTATTTAATGAAGAACCATTTTCAAGTATTAATATTTGAATTGTGATTTAGGTCCGTACAAAATTTGATCCTCAAAAATGGATAATATCAGATGCATCCTTGCAAGGTTATTCTGATAATTTGCGATCTAGGTACTTAACATCACTACAACAAGATAGAGTAATGAGCTTCTGTCCAGTTGCACAACCCCTTTCAATTCTCCCGGAACCGCCAATACCTAAAGTAATTCAGAGAACTCCGGAGATAATTGAACCTGAAATACATATTCCCGGAGAAGTTTTAAACCCTGATGTTCCGGAATTCATACCAACTTCAATAACTAAAATTGAAGAAACTGTAAAGGCACCAGTTTATAAAGAAGAGCCAGTGGTAGAGGGGCCAAAAGTGGAAGGTAAACCCATTGAAAATATAACTGAAAATGCTCTAAACAATCAAAAGTCCGATGAAGTTACTTCTAAACAAGATAAAACGGAAGTGGTAAAAGTAAATGGCGAAACAAATAAAGTGGATGAAGATGTTTGGGAAGAGGTAAGATGGAAAAATGTTACTTTTTTTTATGCATATCTAATCTCGTTATTGTTCCCATTTAAACTTTTTTGTTTTTTATTAAATAATTATAATTTGTTACACACGTGCATGCAAATAAGAATTCACTATAATAAATAGATTATTAATTGAAATCTTAAATGCTATGAACAGAGATTAAGGAATTAAACGTATAATTAATTAATTATGAAACGTATAAAATTATTGCGATGATAATTTTTAGGTAAAAAGACGCGTAAAACCTCCACCAAAAGATAAAAATGATGAAAAGTCTGATAAACTTGGATATGAAAATAAAGGGGAAGTTCGCGAGGAATTGGAATTCCTTTTTGATGAGGACCTCGATATCCCTCCGAGCCGCCACAATGCTTTTTCAGAATGGTAAAATAATTACTGGACATTTGATCTTTACTTTCGATAAATTTGGAATGTCAATAGTAACAAAATAATTTGATTCTCTTTATAGTCTGTATGATTTTTATATTGTATTAAATTTGATACGATGATAATTTTTTCTTCAATCGAATGATGATTATTTTAAATTTTTGTCTTCTTTTCCCGACAGAAGTATCTTTGTTGATATGTATTATTCTGAAATCAGTGCAAATAATTTCGTCTTATTTTTATGTAAAAATAGATGCTTTATAAAACTATTATTTAATTTGATTTAGGTCAGAAGATGAAGATGACAATGAAATCTCAGATCGTGATATTAATAAACTGTTAATTGTCACGCAAACGGATGCACCTGTGCCATCTCGAATCCCAAAACATGAAGGACACGATCGTACAGGAGACTGGATTACTAGAACAAAGATGACCCAAGACCTTGTGCAGGCTATTAATGATGGTTTGTTTTACTACGAAGAAGATCTCTGGTCGGCTGATTCACAGAGGGTTAGTATTTTCAAACGTTTACGCTTTTTATTTCAATAAAAAAAGCGAAGTAGTAAAATTGTTTAATAAAATGGAAAATGTTTTCCAACTGTGTTAGGAATCGTTAGATAAATAACATACACTAGATATAGTCATGCATTGTCTTATGAACAAGTATTTATTTATGAATTTAAATAAATTTTATTGATCAAATATAAATGTAATTAAAAAATTGCCAATTTTTGTATACAGATTACTAATTAATAGATAAGTAGAATATCATCATTATCTCATTTTTGTAGTATGGATCTTCATCCTCGATTGCAAGTTACAAGACTGTCAATGTAATCAGCCAAGAAGATTTTGAGAAAATGGCTCCTAAAGTTCCTCGCAAGGCAAATCCTGAAGTTCCTCCACCTCCACCTCAGTCGGAGGAAATTGAAGTTTCTACGCAGACACAGTCTACTCATGTAAATACCACTTTATTTATTTATTTTGTGCTTAGAAAGTCGGAAGGTGAACCCGATGATGATATATAGGTTTACATATATTTACAAAAAATTGCCAATAATTCGTTTGATTACAATAGGTGCCAAATAGATCGGATTCTCAAGAAAGACAAGAACGAAGAGACAGTAGAAAATGGAACAAATCTAAGGGAACAGGATTTAATCGTAGAGGAGTTCCTCGCTTTTTCGGCGTTGTTAAAGATAGGCCAGCAGTTGATCCAAGAACACCTAGAAAACGTAAAACGAGGCACAGCAATAATCCTCCGGTTGAGCACCACGTTGGATGGATTATGGATGTTAGAGAACATCGGCCAAGAACTTATTCCACTGGGTAAATGTTTATTTTACATTTTAATATATTGATTACGCTGAAAAATAAAATAGAAAAAGTTTTTTCGACGAAAATGATATGGATAACAATACTTTCTACACACGGAAGTTTTGATTTTGATTAGTTTAACATTTATTTTAATTGCGACATTTGCAAAGGCTATTAAGAATTAAATTAAGTTAAAGATTACCTAAGGAATTGCAGCACTTTTAGAATTAAATTTTAAGCTTTCTTGGAAAAAAATTATTTAATCTAAACTACGAATAAATAAATTGTCTTTATCATTTTATAAATTGTTTTGAATTTATAATTTTAGAAGCAGTGCTGGTACAAGTCCAAACGAAGGTTATATGGAAGGCAGCTTTGGCAGTCAGCCTCAATCTCTTCCAACCTTCCAGCATCCTAGTCACGCCTTGTTAAAAGAAAATGGTTTCACTCAACAAGTGTATCACCGATATCATTCGCGTTGTTTGAAAGGTACTTATAACAGTTTTCAACGTCTACCAATTGGTTAAATTGGGAAGTAATACCTAAATAAATATTTGAGCGAATTAAACAAATTTATCTATTTTATCATGATGATAAACATTCTATTTTGTCTTCTTTTCCCGGCTGAGATAAACAGTCTTGCTGAAAAAAAAATTTTCTGAGACACAATTAATTCATTATGAATTAAGATATGAAAAGAGTCAAAAGTAAAACAATTTTTAATACTTTTATTGCAGAGCGCAAACGATTGGGAATTGGTCAATCGCAAGAAATGAACACGCTTTTCCGATTCTGGTCATTCTTTTTGCGTGAAAATTTCAATCGTTCAATGTACGAGGAGTTCAGAACGATTGCAAAAGAAGACGCAGAAGGAGGCTATCGTTATGGTTTGGAATGTCTATTTCGGTTTTACAGTTATGGTTTAGAAAAGAAGTTTAGATCGCATCTATATACTCACTTCCAAGAAGAAACGATACGTGATTATGAAAATGGTAAGACAATCATATTTATTTCCTCTTGAGAGATAGATAAGTGAAAAAGTGAAGCACTTAAAGGTTCTTTATTTGAGTATTAAATATCAAATGAAGGGTTGAGTAGTGCAAAATTAAAAGAATGTACGTTATGATGACTAACATGAGCATTTTGTTCATTGTTTGTTGTAAAAATGTTCAACAGTGGTTTTTTTATATTAAAAAATTCCTGTAAGAGGTACATCACGAAACCGTTCCTTGTAGTAATAAAAAAGAATAAGAAATACGAATAAAAAACTCAAAAAGCACACAACTGTTTTGATTTCTTATGGTATTTCTTGACGAAAGAATATAGTATATAATTATTAAGAAATTATAGACATATAAATATTTATTAATAAATTTTGTTTTCCAGGTCAATTGTATGGATTAGAAAAGTTCTGGGCATTTCTTAAGTATTACAAATACTCGTCTGGTCTTGACGTCAACCCCACATTGAAAAACTATCTATCTAATTTCAAGAGCATTGAAGATTTTAGAGTAGTGGAGGTAAATAACAGTTTATGTGTACTTTAAGAATGATTAGCTTAATTAGCAAGCATGAAATAAAGTGCCTTCATCAAAAATGATTTTTGGTGAAAAACCTAATCGTGCGAGAATAAAAGTAAGAGATGGATTCGCTAACACCGTTTGAACCGAGCGGTTATTAAACGGAGTTTGAAAGTAGGCCATCTTACAAACCAAAACTTAAAATTAATATTTCATCCAAATTTCGCCGTTGTGATTTTGAAATCAAAGTGTCACATTATCCAAATGTCATTTCATCCAAAATTAATTTTATATATTTGTTTGAGCATACAAAATTTTTTGGAGTTTCGGTATCAAACCATTCACTCAGTTAATAATGGTCAGACAATTCTGTTCATATAGGTGCATCCTTTATTAACTGAGTGAATATAACGTTTGGATAATTTGTTTCTTTAATAATTTAACGTTTAGATGAAAGGCTCGTATTGATAAACAAGACGCTGTGGCAGTTTTTATGTTAGTTGAAAGAGAGTTTTACATGTTTTGAATTTTGGACTAAAAACGCCTTTGGATGAAATGAATTTTGGATAAATTAAGCGTACCCCGGTAAAAATTGATAAACATAGTCTTATATCTATCAAGCACCAGTATAAAAATTTTCAAATCTAACCGAAACCTTTTTTTCATTTACTTTACAGCCGCAGATAACCGATGAATACCGTTATCCAGCGAGCAAGCGACGAAACCGCAGCGTCTCGGAAAGCGCTGGCGATTGCGACGCCTCGCCGAGCAGTCGCGTGCGACGTCTATCGGGCGGTACCGGCGGCGTTTCTTTGCAGCAGAGCGGCACTTCCGGTTTCCAAAAATCTTCATCGTATACCACGCAACACCAGCGCGGTCGCGCCGACTCGTTTGGTTCGGGTCGTATTCTGCACGGCCGGCGTTCGCATGACGGCAACACGCCGACTGCGCGACATAACTCAGGTTCCTTTTCCAAACCGACGGAGCGCAAGCCCGATGCGCCCGTTAAGAAAGACGCGTAAAGGGCACTACGTCTTCCAGCTTCTTTGGCAACATTAACGAACTTCAGTCCACACGGCAATTTATCCATCAAAAACTTTCCAATTATTGAAATTGAAATGAAGAAGAAGAAGAAGAAGGAAAAGAATTATGTTTTTTGACCGCTTTTTTTAACAGTAACGCGTAGCTGTAAAGCTGGTTTTGTATATTATAATTGGATTTAAACTCTTTTGTCTTTAGGAGGTTTCACGACATCGCTGCTCCCCACAATTTTTGACCCCCCCGGCCCCAATGTTTTATCGCTTGAGATTCTACGGAATCCAAGTATCCCCGATCTCGCAACACTGCCACGCTTCTCGATTTATGTGTTAATTTGTTTTCTTTGTCTTATCTATTTTTGTCTTTGTAAGTACCTATTTCACTCTCTCTATCTCTCTTTCTCTCTCTTCTCTCCTCTGTCTCTTTCTCTTGCTAAATGTTTATGTAAATTTTAACAGATTTACTAATACGAGGGGGGAATTCTAACAGCGCTGATTGGAGAACAATGTGAAAGTGAATTTTTATCGCGCACCCTATGACGTAAAAGTTGATTAGTATTTAGCGTTCAATTGACAATTCATTAATTAAATCGCATTTTCGACGTAATTGTATATAGTGAAACGATTCTAGTGTCTTAATAATATTATTATCTATTTTATTAATGTATTTTGTCATTCCTAACTTCTTTATATATTATTTTTTACTTGTTCCGAATGACAATAAATGTGCGCGAATGTAGCAATGCATTTTTTTACCTCGAATATTATACATAACGGGAGAGCCAAGTGCCTTTTTATTTTGTTCGTGTAAAATGGTTTTAAAATGTAGATTTAATTTCTTAGACTTAAGATTAGTACACTTGAGCCCTCGATCGTGCGAGCAATTCGGGGATTTATTACGAACGACCAAGTACCGCGAACTTCTCCTCACTTCACCTTAAATGTTTGCAAACATTTATAATGAAACGAAGGCGCACCACACAAAAATACAACCCCGAGTTAAATTTAATTCAACTGATGGCTTAGTCAGGTGATATCGTAAGTAGGAGAAGGTTCTTCCTCGTTTTATCGAACTTTTAACGATCAACATCTCACTTGATCGAGGTCCGAGTGTACTTCTTTGCCAAAGTACTCTTGCATTTTTTAAATGTAAACTTTTTTCTCTTCACAACGTAGTTATTTTTTTTTATTTTTTATGTTGAAAAAGAAGACTTTTTCACGATTAAATTTTTCTTTTTTTTATGATTTTATGTAAGCAATTTTTTACTCGTTACATAATCAATCAAATTAACGTACAAAAATGGAAAAAAAAGTTGGAACCACACGTTACATACATTTTACAAATTGAACGCATAAAGGTTTTTATTCTCATTTGTAGTATATAAGATCTCGTATGGTATATATGTATGTTCGGGGATGCGTTAATTGCACAATGAAAGTCTCCAATCTCGCAAAGAAACCCACCGAAACACAAGCATTAAAAGTTTGCCCCTCGTTCAATTGACATTTGTTTTCTTAGGAAATTGGAAATAGCGCAGCGAAACATTTGTCACTTATACATGACTTTTTTATTGACGATAGTAATATTCGAAAATGATAACAATAATTTTAAAGGAAACGCTAACAATGAGTAGCAAACGCATAAAATAAATCATTGTAAGGAAAGCCAAACGCGAAATAATGCCAAGGGTGCGATAACGTATAATTAACGTATGTAACATAGCATCGAAAATTTATATAATTCATGGTGGAAAATGGCATTGAAGTAATCCTGTATATACAAATTTTATCTATCGAAAGGAAAGGATAGAAATGGAAAGATGAGGATGGAAAATGATAAAATTAGACAAACGTGTCAACGTTGCAGTTGAATTGCGCTTAGAAATTAGTCGTCGATGTTACTTAAGAGAAGACAAACAAAATCGTGACATGTTTTGCACAAAGTGCTTTTCGGTTTGGCGGGAAGCGCGAATTTCAAAATCCGAATTAGGAGAGAAGTCTGACTATTTTTCCAAAATGTGTAAATAGCGAAATTCTGTTGGGAGACGTAAAGGAATAATACGGATACATGGAAAATAAAAACAAAGACAAGGAAGTAAAAATATTTCGAAACCACGAAAATTGCTCACAAGTAACTTGTACATAATCGATAATAGCGGTGACGTTATTATTATAGTATGGTAGGATTTTTAATACGTTAGTTATATAAGTCAAATAATAAACTCTGCCCTAAGTATATAATGTGTGATATATATTCGACCACATTAAATACATAGTTCGTTCGAGCGTCTTTGAATCGACAACAAGGCGAACTTTCGTTCTTTGCGGCGTACAATTTAAAATTATTAATTAGTAAACGTTTCTATCTTCTTTTTTTTAATGTTCTTTTTTGTTCGCTTCGTTGTTATTTTTACAATTAAATAAATTATCTTTTTATATATCGAAGAATATATGATTTACTCGGAAGAATGCAACTAATGATATCTGATTAAAGAAGGAAATAGATAATCAAGTATTTTTAAAGTTGAGTTTGCACTTGTTTGTTAAGAAATTTATTTTTTGAAATGATTTAATTGATAGGAAAGAAAATTGTAATGCGCAAGATCGATCGGTGAAAAGAATGAAGATTATACGAGAAAAATGATAGATATATATATATATATAATATATATATATAAGCACGGCGGGTGGTCATTGCGAGGATTTTTTGCTCATCGCTTGGTCGTTTCGAAGAGCGCCGGTTCGTTTTGAGGAAATCCTTAAAACGGCAAGAATCGGATTAGTCGTTTTGAGGTTGAATACTGCAGAGTTTGCGCCAAAAACATTCATTATATTTAAACTCAATTTTACGCGAATGTAATCAACTGTCATTTGAATATTTGGCGCGCAACCTCAAAACTACCGGTTGCTGGAGTATATATATACATATATATCCACGCTAATTCGTAATTTTCTTAATGCTTGACTATGTTAGCAGGGTTCGCGGTTAGTTGTAACGAATTTCATGAAACAAAAAAAACCAAAAAAATGTTGTAAAAAAAGATAAAAAAAAATAATTATAATAAACAGATCACTGAAAATTGCGTATCTGTACTTCGTGTATGGCATTACGACTATTCTCATGATTTTGAGTGCATTTTTTTTCGTTCTAAATTGTAGCTTCTTGACGGATTTCGATGATCAATGAAACGTTCTGTTACCGTAGCGATCCTTTTGTCATAATTATTTTGTTAGTGACAGTACGGTTTATCAGGCATGTAAATATCAGGCGAACTATCGAGTCCAAACTTTATTAAAACAAAATGGAGGGAAAAAGTAATTGATAAAATACTGTTACTATTATATAAGCCTATAAGAATGTGATATGAAAAATGATGTATTGTGCGTATGATTGTGGATCGTGTGTACGTTTAATTGAAAGTTGCATTGTTTGTGAACTTAAAATAATAATAAATAATAATGGTAAAAAAAAAAAGAGAGAAAAAGGCCAAAAAGGAAGAATTGTCGTTTTGTTATTTTACAGTTTATTTTTAACGCAATTACAAATATTTTGTCAGCTCCCCTGTTGTTTTTAAATAATCTATTTTTCTTTCTTTTATCGCAGGCTTTAATGCTCCCTACTGATTCGATATTGAATAACGAAGACAAATCGGCGTTTTATTCTCGACGGAGAACGAATTTAGATCAGCGCCTTTCTCAATAGGCTTTGCAGTATCGGCGATAATTGCTCACGCTCGTCTCTCGACATATAGCGCTGCTGTTGTAACGATTCCATAGGTGATTGTGCCTGCATCTCTTGATCCTGACTAAACAGCTTATCCGAGACGTCGTATATAGCGATGTCCTCACCGATCTCACGTCCGAGACGTGGCGTGAATTGCGTCGCCTGACGTCTTTCCAAACCTGCAGAAGTTATATATATAGGGAGGAAAGTAACATAATAAGAATTACTATTCTTGAAAAAGTAATAGAAAGCAATGAAAAGTCTTAAGTATATTATTTCAAAAAATGCCAAATGTTCTTTTTTTACATTATATACTAGTGTTAGATTTACAGCATCATTATTTGAAGTTGAGCATCAATTACTTCATCAGAAAAATAAAAAATAAATATTTCTAAAACGATTGAAAAAATAATCGATTTATTTTAATTGACTTTTTGTTTTTTATACGCCACCGTTAATAACGTGGTGCATAGATAGACAATTGTCAACTTTATAAAGTAAATAAATATATTTAAAAACCGTTTAATGATTTAATGCTAATGAGTTTACAGATATGATAGTAGTATTTAAATGAATAATGACTGCATCCAATAAAAACAAATAAAATTGTTTTATCACATTGCATAAATTTATTTAAAATTTTTACTTCTACTTATTAATTTCTTGGAAATAATAAGACGATTGATAATTTTCCATTATTTCATTCACAATAAAACAAACAGTAAATAAAACGAGTATAATATATTACTTGTCGAAGGTGAAATAAAGTTCATTTCAACGTGAGTCAAATAAGCGTTCGGTCTTTGGATACGTTTCGTGCTTTTTGTCACAAGTATAATAAAAAATTCATTTTTTATAATACATGTGGGAAAATAGTAACTGTTCTCTCTAAAATACGAGAGAAAATGTTTGATTTCAGACCAGTGATTTCACTTTAAACATTGATATTATTACACGCTTTACAAAAAGTAATTTAAAATTCTATATGAAATTTTTCTAATCAAGTCTTATAATGTAGCAGCTAAAAGATTTAGATTTGTTAGAATTCAAGTAAATATATTTCGATTATTGATCAAGACGTTTTGCTTTTCAGATTGATAGTTGTTTGGCAGAAAAATTACCTGCTCGCCTGGCACGTGGAATCGATATAAATGCCCAAGGTCCAACGTTAAGAGCTTCCGCAATAGCCTCTAAGTCTTCTGGCTCAATTTCCGGCTTTTCGGTTGATTTACGCCTCTTACCCAATCGTGGACCAAACCAGAGTCCCACAGAGGTACTGTTTACCGGACTACGTTTTGTGTTTTTAATTGGATTTCCATTGGTACCTTTGCTGACGTCACGCAGCATCTTCATGCCATTATCGTAGGAGGTCTCAATTTCGTTACTTCCTGCATCATTAAGCAACAAACTATAATCATCTACCTGATATATTAAATCATCCGAGAGGTATTTAATTTGGATTAGATTTAAGCTTTTAACTCTTTGCTTTTTAATTGAATTTAATGTCTGTACCATTTTTTAAAATATTATAAATGTTAATATATAATATTTAAAATATTAAGATATTACTTCTCTCGAAATATAATGAAATTCAACTTATTCATTGTAATTTTTTTCTTATTTTGTACATAACGAATGTTGTGTTGATAAAAATGTAAAAAACACGTAGTTGAATATGGATGCGGTTTAAAATCACACAATTTTTTATGATAAAAACCACATAAAATACCAACAAAAGTATTATTAATTCTCAACCGAGCAGTAAATATTTCTTATTATTACTGTTTTGTCACACTTTAATAATATTGTATCACAAATCGTGTCCTGAAAGCTCCGGACCATACAGAATAGACTTCACTTTAATGGCACAGAACGTTGAACAAAAATTGCACTGAACAACATCACCACTTCTACTTTACATGATGAAATTAATCAAGATGTTCTCTGTTCTAGGTGTGACGTACCGTGAGCACCGGATAAGTAGGTGAGAAAAATGGCAAAGGCGCACAAGAGGCCGCGAACGCGCAAACCGTCAGCGTGGACCATGTTATGCCTTGACGGGTCTCAACCGTGAAGTTAAATCAGAAGCGATATCGGACTGGATTCTCGAGGACAATGGCACACGTGTTCGGACGACTCGAGGAGCGCAATGTTAAGGTGGTCGCATCCACCCGAGCCTTTTATACGTTGGAAAAAGGGGGTTGTCATCACCTCCGTGACGCAAGGTATCACTGTCCGTCCTTGTCTACCGATCCGCTCCCTCTGTCCCCGATTTGGTTTGATTTTTCAACGTCGCTATTTCGTATTGGAATACCCCCCGCGTACAATCGCGACACCTCAACTATTTGTATCCATTTGAGCGCGTCTCGCAGTCGCCCATTTTCAATGAGAATCGAACGCCGCTGATCCTGACAAGCCAGCACTCCCACGCACACCCCTCAATCTCATTTCTTTTCTCGCCGGGTCATGCCTTTTTCATATTCGAGGGCTTAACGCAAATTTCACTACGCTGCAGTTCTTTTTTTGGCAGGCCTTCATTACTTATGTTCGGGGGTCGCGTGTTTGCTTTTGTAATTAAACTCACTTTATGGTCCAAATTTAGATCATCCGGTATTTGATCTTTGATTTTCGGTGCAAATAACACGGGAGTTTCTTCCCCACCCCTTTCATTTCTCTTTTTTGTTTACCATTTTATTTATTCATTTATTTGTGAGATAATTTTGTTTTAGTTGTTTGGGATCACTGTTGGTTTTATGTTTTTAATATTCTATTGATAAGTACGCGGTTATTTTTTGCAATTTTATATGCTCAATTTTAAAAACGTTTCATCCCTATCGTAGGATATTTCATTCCCAATTCAAGGAATATAAAGTTTCGACCTCAAAAATTCGAGCTTGAAACATTGTGAAAAATGCAAGCGAAATTTCGGATACTGTATATGAAATTTCATATAATATTATTGTTAAAACATCAAAATTGTCCCTGGCACTAAAATAGTAGGGTTTCACAGTGTTTTAGGCTTGACTTTTCCAGCCGAAACATTATGTTATTTAAAGTGTTAATTAAGGATATAATTATTACCACAAATAGAACTTTATTCTCATATCACATACTTCGTAGGTGGATAAAACATTTTTCTTATTTGACCTACCATCGTAAAATTATTCTTGTCGGTACTATAAATCTTGCGAGTAAAACCGTATTACGTACAAGAAAATATTGGCTATTATTTTATATTTTCTCGTATACAAATTTATTGATTTAACATTTAATGAGACATTTTATTATTGTCTCAAAATAATAAATTCTATTGTCATTGTGAAGTGACCGAATCATCGCTAAATGAAATTCATTTGACATTTTTAAGAGAATTACGATATACGTTAGAACCATTTGTTAGATGATTAGAGTTCTGAATGACTTTGTGTTTTATATCATGAGATTCAGTTGAAATTAAATTTACCGATAAGCTAGATTTTCGGGATCATTCTTAAATAATATAAAATTAAAAAAAAACATAATTTGTCTTAATTATGATATCTTATTAAATGTCATTAAATTCAAAATAGGACAGAGTTCCACATTATATCAATTAATAGAAGGAATTGGTAATTATCTTTAAATAATATTGTTTAATAAATATACAAGAAATGTAAGTCATTACTTGTAACTTTTATTCGTATTAAACACTAAGAATATTTAATTTAAAAAATGAAAAGATTGATAATTGAATGAATCTTGTACTTATAATTTGAATTTAATTACTTTTAATTTTAAATATTTTATTAATTATACGTATTTTCTATACAATGGTTTTACAAAAATTTTTATAACAATTTTCATACCCACAAACATATATATCTAAGTATATATAATCAAACTAACGAAACTATCGAATGTGCTATTAAGACATATGGATCGCGAGTTTTTTCAGTGGGATCCGATACACTTATCAAAGCAAACAAACGCTCGCTTTGTACTTTTTCATTTGCGCACTTAAAACTTTGCATTCGAAAGGCGTAGGCATATCAATACTTTCCCACGTATTCTTCTAGTATGTAAACTCTGATTACAAATCAATTTTCTTGTGGTGCTTATTTTTGAAATCTCTTTAAACAAATATAATACATTACATTATTAATAATCTTATTAAAATTATTAAATAGTTTATTTAATTTTGATGAACTACTAATAATGATTTATTATAATCATTTGCCTATTTCAAATGATATAATTCTGACCATTTAGCGTTGATGAATTGAAAGAGAAAGACCTGTAAATTGCTGTAGAAAATAGTGGAATTTCTTGAAATGAATTATCCGAGATTCCTAACGTATATTTTTTTTAAAAGTGTTTTATTGGATGCCTCTGTCGCTATTTGTTAGAGACGGCAAGGCACCGCCCTTTCATGTGTTACGCGTGCAGAAATTCGAACCCGAATACATGACACGACTCGTGTCTGCAGTCGGGTAAATTATGGCACATTTGGTGCCACCAGCTCGCGTGAAATGTGTACCATCAACTGCCGGTTTATTCTTCATAATGATCTGCCCCGAGAACCTCTTTATTAGGGAAAATAGGTAACACGTTTAAAACTGGGGTAGACATCATTTTTAGGGATTAAGATTATTTTGAAAACACAGTAAACACCAATAAATTGTACTGCGAAAGATTAATGACGATGGAATGCAATGTTTGATAATTAATTATAAAAAATAAAGAATTGTGAAGAAAAAATTAATGAAACCATAATGGTATTTAATATGGCTTTAAATATTAGTTTTATAATTAATAAATATGCATGGAAAAAATATAAGAATGTTCAAGTAAATTGCTAAGAAAGCTGAACAATTGCATATATGGAAATTATTAAATAAATAATATAAGACACTGTACACTAGGACAAGAACCTATAATAAAAAGGTGGAAACATCGTGTTTTGATAAATCACCATGAATAGAGGAATTGAAAATTAAAATTTCTAATTTATTTATCTGTGAAAAATGATCATTATATCAAAATTATATATGAAACAATATACAGACAATATACAAACACATTTATAATAAAATAAATAATGAAATAATAACGACAACTGTTTAAAGTCAGAATCAAGTCCGGCAACAAAGTAAATGGCCAGACTGACCACTTATAAAGCGAACGAAACGCTACACGAATATCATACAATGTCTCAAGGCACGTTCGGTTTATCTTGATCGTTATATTTGTCCATCGTGCCCCGTTCCAAGGCGCCGCGAAGGAGAATTTGCAAACATTTATATGTCTCGCGGGATTACATTTTAAATTTCAGTCTTGTTTATGCGGAAACTCTTCATTATATACTAATAAAATTGATTTCATCGGCTTTAAAAAAAAACATTCCTTTGATTTTAATGTGCATTTTATTTGTTTATTTCAATTGATGCGAAATTATCAACCTATATTTAGAAAAATCTTACAGAAACTGCCCCGTTTCCGTTCTGTTTAAAAGGCGGAGACCAACTGATTATAGACAAGGACGGAAAAGAATTTCTTATTTATTTTGTTGTTTTATTATATTTACTATTTATATTATAATTATGGCGCAGAGCCACCATAGGGAACTTGCTAGTTTCCGCCCTCGCGGCGGAAAACGACTGGTTCCCGTCCTAGGGCGGAAAGCGACTAGTTCCCGGATAATATATGTTTCATTTTTACTAGGGATGAAAATAAAAATAATAATAATCAGATAAAAATAGTAAATTGACATTATTAATAAATTATACAAATAAAACATTTAATATATATTTTTGAAATGTTACTGAAATGTTACCATTTCAAATTAAACATGAAAAATATATATTTTGAGTATATACGAATTAGGTATTGATCTTGTTATTTCGTGTTAAATGCTGTAAAAGTGAAGATGTAAACACCTCGCGAGCATAAAAAGAAATCCGAAGCGACGAGGCGCCAGAACATTTGGAAACCCGATGCCACGAAATTTGACAGTGTCGCGCGCAGCGTGTGACAAGCTTGCGCAACAAACTTTAAGAAGTCGAGCCGACTACAAGGAGCCGTATCGGGTGTCTAATTGCTCGCAACAATCGAATTTACGGCAGTCCCTTTCTTCTGCCGACTTTTCCTACTTTATCATCGAACTTTAACTTCGATGAAGATTCAATTTTGGAATTTGTTAACTGACACTTCAATGACAAATGTATCGGGCAAAAGATAATAAATAAATTTCTTTTATAGTAGTGGAATATGTCACAAGGAAAATGACAATTTTTTTTTTTTTTTCGTAATACATATTTTATTCGAGCGTTTTCACAATTAAATACGATTATATTACAATAATAATACTTTTTGCGCGCACCGATTAAAGTACAAGGTAAAGTTACAGTCAGATACACGAAAGGAAGAAGATAGAATATCATTATATGGTAAATTAAGATGAAATCGCAGAGCTATAGTCATGGAGTAGGATGTTTTAATTTATTTTTAAAGTGTATTGGTTCTTAAATTGTATTATTTTCTTTTCCTCAGTGATCTGTACTGTAAATTTAAAAGTGCGATATTTACTAATCAATTTATACAGTTTACCTTAATTGTTGGTAAAAAAAGCTTTACAGTGACGTAATAAAACAAAAAAATTGTTAATTGTAATATATACACATTTAGAAATGTTCTTCCTCTAGACTGAAAAAAATATGGCAGATAAGATTATTGCTACTTTGTCAATAAATTTGCGAAATGTTTATTTCAAATATAAACAATAGTAAAAAAATGTTTATTTAATATTTCATTCACTACGAAAGTGAAATTCAATAACATTTTTCATATTAAACAATTATATAAAAAACATGGAAAATATAACGGAACTACAATTTTTTATCTTAGCATAAATGAATTTTTCTCAAAATTACAATACTATTAATTATAATAATTATAACAGACTATAATATTAATATAATTCGCGAATTATGTACAATCGAATTTTTAGGCGTTTTTTTATAGTACAAAAATGAAGTCGGTCCCTTATTTAACATAAACGTTAATTCTTCATATAACTTAGGTAAAAAATGTGTAAGAAATATTGTATTTGGAAACTGTTATTATCGAATATTAATACAATTTAGTGACATAAGTTTTTTTCAGTACCTAACTTAGTAAAAGAAAGAAAATATTTCTTGTACATTTTAATATCTTGTATTATTTTATCGTCTTCTTTATCGTAGCTTCAAGTTACGAATAAAATTCGTATCTTCTTTTTTTTTAAATACTTTTTAAATACACACTTTTTTATACCACCTAAATTTTATGGAGAATCCACATGAATGTTTAGTATAGTAAAGGGCAGCTAGTAATTTCGCATTTGGGATGAAAATGTGGGGACGATTCGATGTGTTTTGACAAGGAGACGAGCAATCTAACTGGTGGCCGTTTCCTGCTTGAGCTCCAGGGCCCACATGTGTTGCGGCCATCCAGTTCGCCCTTTACTTTTCGTTGTCTCTTCCGCGCTTGAACTTGTCAAGCCGTGCGTCGAAGTCTCGCTCTGAAACAATTTTATTAATCCGATCGTTCTTTATTTACTACATAAATATTAACATGAATATTATTTGTGAACACGGGTACTTTAAATTTAAACTTAAAAAGGAAATCTAAAAGAACGTTTCAAACAATTCAACAAAACTGAAATAAAAAAATTATAATAATGAATCTGAATAATGAAATGAAATAATTAACTGTAATTTCTAAATAAAAAATTAATAATTGGGCAATTACGAGGAAAATTGTAGTATGTTTTTAGATTTCTGAGTTTATAGTAGAGTACTGCTACTAAGAAGTTGTTTGGTATCTAAACCGCGGTTACATATCCGCGCAAAAGTATAAATAAAGACCAATTTGTTTATTAACGAGAAGAATGAAAACATTGTATAAACACATTCCTCTCGGGTAGATCTGACGTTGGCTATGAGAACGGCGCGCGAGAATATTTTCGTAGGCCGTCTACTTGTGAATTGAGTTAAATTATGAAGTGTTTCGAGACGTAATGTGACGTAAACACTCTGTTAGAACTCTCGCACTGATTAAACACTGTGTCAAATGATTTATAATAGGGTTAAATTGATATTCAATGCGAGGAGCTATTTATTTCATCAATTTAGGTCGCACTCATTTAAATTACGCTTTGGTAACAAAATTGCATTTTCTTCTTTGCAATGAAATTAAAAAATTTAACTGTTGAAAGAATCGAAAGAAAGTTAAAAAAAAGTTATCAACAATTTTTGCCCGAACCAAATATGACCTCGATTTCATAAACTGATTTCCCTCAATGAAATTTCAGTTACAAGGGTCCAAAGATTTCCTTATCCTAACGTTGGTAATTATTAAATAATAACCATTTACCATATTTAGCTGGTTCTTATTTTTTCTTCCATTTGACAGAATTTCCGCCCGGAAGGTTTGCGGTTCCTCTCCTTCGTCGCTCTCAAGTACCGCCATCAAGTACCCGATATACGAGGCCGCCAATCTTAAGGTCTTTATCTTCGACAGCTTCGTATCGGCAGGAACGTTCGGTATGCAATCTCGCAAGTCCGCAAACGCATTATTAATGCTTTGCGTCCTTCGCCTCTCCTTCTTATTTGCCGTGTTCCTGCGTTTCGGTCTGACCGTACCCTCCCTTACGTTGTGGAGGTGTTGGTGACCCTGATTGGTCATCGCGGATTGGAGCACGTAGTCATTGCAATTTTGTCGACGGTGCTGGTGAGGACTGTTGGTGTGAACCGTGTCCGAAGGGTGGTGCTGCTGTTGCGGTTGCGTTGGAGGATACATCATATCCGCGTAGTGATTGGTCGATATTACTGGGTACTGTTGTACTGGGGAAAAACTGGGATCTTGAATACCGATTTCTTCGATTAACGGCGGTGTTGAAGCCGCCGGACTTCCGGCCCCGGAACTGCCCCCGGAAATGCCAGAGTCTGCGCCCCAGTACGTCGATTGGCTGTCATTGTCTATGGAGTGTCCCATTGTACCTGAAAATTTATCACGTTGCCATTAATTAAGAAAATGGTACGTAAGCAATGAAGTGGTTGGTACCATATTTTATAATAAGTTGGAAATATGTGTCTATTTATAGCATTTCTGATAATAATATAGTATTTTATTCACCTTAAAAGTAAAATGTGTTGGTAGCCCGTAGGGCTACTAAGGAGGCTATTAAGGAAAAGCATAATGTACGACTATGAATATGTTAAAACATATATGGACCATATATGATTCATTGAGACAAACATATAAATTTTAATAAGCCAGAAGAAAATGCACAATATGGCCAGTCATCAAAAAAATGATTATATTTTTCAGTTTAATTAAACTACATAATTATTCTATTGAAAGTCTAATACTCTTTTAAGTACAAATTATGAAAGATTAATTGGAACGCGATCACTGTATGATTCATGACGTTTCTATCAATACCCTATAAGTACTTGATGTTATTTTAGGAATGGGCGTTGCGTGCGTGATTAAATTATAACGATACTGTATCGGAATTTTTTATGTAGGAATTTCATAATTTGATATATTAGCAGGAAGAAAATTTATTTGGATCTTTATTTAAATTATAAAATACTAATAGAATAAGAGTATATTCAAAAAATTAAAATAATTGTTGGAATTTAATATTTTTATGGAAAATTGTGGATAATTTAAAAAAGTTGATAGGTATTATAAAAGTAATAAGACGTTACAACATTGATATTAATTTCTTGATACAAAGTTGCGTAGAGATAATCTAAACAATCAGAAATAAAGTCATTTAAAATGACTCCATATAAGACTTTGTCCTTTATATAAAAATATTATTTTAATATTCTATGAAAGATTCTGCAAATTTCAGAATATTCTAAATTTCTCTGAACAATATTATAAAATCTCAATTATAACAATTTTTGCACATTTTTGAGAGATTTAAAATTTATATCAATACATATTTATATATGGCCTTATGTGGATTAAAAATATATATGTCCGTACGTTTTATTTTATATGAATTTTTTTATTTTCTTCTATGAAATTATTCAAACATATATGGTCCATATATCTCTACTAGCAGAGTACACTTTTAAAAATTTTGAATATGATCATTCGAATAATATCGGTTCTCACAATAGATAAATGATCGTTCTACATTTGAATAAAATACCATTCGCTTTTGTATACGGACTTTTCAACTTTTTCTCTACATTTTTATTAGCAATTCGTTTGTGTAAAACATTTTTTATAACAACTTACCGTAGGGCAATTGTGTGACGTAACTGTAGGGTTGATGCCACTGTGGATAATAATCCGCTTGCGACTCGTATCCTCCCAACATTTTGTTAAAATTCACTAATGGTCCACACACAATCAAAAAATGCAAAAACAATTTTACGTATATATATAAATGCAAAAAAAATCGAATTTGAAAATGGTCAAAATCCTTCCAGTTTCAGAACCAAATGATCAACAGTGCCATTTTCGACCTCCCGTTTTTTGCAAATATTTTATTTACATTAAATATCGATTTCACTGTTCAGCACTTCAGGGACGGCGAGATAAAATGTCTGTGACGTTTTTCCTCCGATATTATTGACGCGTGCGCGTTCGCGAGCCCCGAAGAAATGGTACTTTGTCGGTTTTGGAATCGCTCGTCTCGGACCAGTGTTTATTCCCGGTTCGGGGCGTGGACTTGTATTATTCCCGCCCACAGGCGTGGCTACGAATCCGCTCTGCTCTCGTGTATATTGAGATAATGTGCGGTGGCGATACGTATGACGTTTCGAAGTGGAGGATGAGGTCGGATTCAATTAGTAAATTGATTACTCCCCAGCCGGTACTTATAATACGTAGGAGAGCGATCCCGCGTAAGGGCCGACTCGCAAGCGGTACAATTTTATGGGAAAATTTTCATTTTTTTATACATTATTAGCGGGAATTGCAATTTACGTTATTACCGGTAGAAAAATGTTTTGCATTTTTATCTGCAAGTTATTATTTTATTATTGCCTTAATAACAAGAAATATTCCAGAATTATCCAAATATATTTGTCAAAAATATTCCTATGTAGAACCCTAGTAAAAATAAAGCATATGCACTTATATATACGGTTATATATGGTTGGTGTATGGTTAAATAACAACCATATATGGGTAATATATTATATCAATTATTTCGATATATCGACCATGTATATCCATGTATGACCTTGTATGGATTAAGAAAAAAACATTTAACATTTAAGCAAAAAATATCTAAGCAAAACATAAATCAATGAAGTTTTGGAAGGAAGATTATTTAACAAATAAACAAATGTGATATTTATTCATCCGATTAAATTGATTTACTGATTGAATGAAATGAAAAAAAAAAGTAGGATATAAAAATGTATAAAAGTGAAATCTCTAAAAATACTAATATCACCTAAACAGATGTGCCATCGAGTACAAAAAAACGTTGATACATGATCGCGAGAGATATTTAATTTTCCCGAACGCAACGGCATTTCATTTTTTCATATTAATCGCGACAAATTTTAAGACACTTTTTTTCCCCTCCTCTCTTTTCGTCAAATATGAAGAAACAACCGCAGGTGCGGTCCTTAATTTATATGTACAGGTTGAGACGAGGGGGAATGAAAAAAAATAAATGTTGTTGGTAAAAGAGTTGGACCGATATTATTACCGCGTGACAGTTTCGGTCGGTGTTATTATACCCCTTTGGACGATTTATTAGCTTCGGTAGAGTTTTTTTCGATAGCATTCGAGAATAAAAGAATCGCCGAGTCAAATACATGTGTACATTTTGAGCTTTTAGGGAAAATATGTGAATAACAATATCATTTTTTTATTATTCCCATAAATCCATATGCGATAACGAATCGGAAATTTAAATAAAGTTTTTTTCTTCCAATACATTAACAGTAATAATTATAATTTAATATTAATAATATACAATAGAAAAAAAAAACATATATGTTCATATATGTTTCATTATTACTAGAAAAGTTATATCAATACACACATTTTTTAAATATATCAAAAAAATTGATTAAAAAAAGTTTTGCTTATAAAGACAAAGGAATAAAATAATGAACATATTGTTCAATGCGAATTTCAATATTTCATCGTTAATTTAAAAAGGAGTTTGCATTTGTGAATAAATATGAAGAAAGTAAAAAAAATTTATTCAAGTGGCGAACGCTTATGATGGAAAAATAAATAAGAAAAAAGTGAAATAAAAAGGAGAGATATTAAGATACTCTTTTTTCTAGAGTGAACGTTTCGTAAATCAAATCTTACTTTTTACAGCTTGTTATTTTTACTTATTTCAGTTCATCTATAAAAGATTTAGATTCATAATTAAATCAAATATTATAATTATAACCTTTTTAAGATTAAACAATAAGTATTAAAATAATTATTTGCTACAGTATTTAATTTTCCTTTTAAAAAGTGATAATAAACTAAATACGAATTAAACAAAGTTTAAAACATACATGACATTTGACGACAACTTTATTCTCAAGTATCATACATTGAGAAAATTTAATAATAATTTTCTTTTATATCAACCATATATGGCTGTACGTGGCCCCATACGTTTTATTTTTACTAGAGAATGATAATCATAAGCGCAATTTTTAGTATTTTTAAATAAAACCCTTGCGGAAAAGAATATTAAAAAATGCTGAAAATTCAGCATGTTATAATGTCACTTTCTGAATACGCCATGTATTTTTTTCAAACTACATACTAATTATTCACGCGGTTTACGAAATATTATTTCTATTCCTTCTCTCTTCCCCTACAAGGATCTTTTCTCTTTCTTTAAAAGGATCTTCTCGGTTGAAAATCACTAAATCAAAGGCCAAAAAAAGGACCTGACAAATATCTTGACTGCATCCAAGCTACCGAAACGTCGGGGATAAATTTACGAGTGCGTAAGCGGCACGTTTCAAGCTGAAATATGAATTCGGAAGTCGGCGTTTGATAAGGTGCTGCGGTATCTTGCGAGCAGGCGCCGCCGGATAAGGCGATAATGACGCCTCTCCAGAAGCGGCGGTTTCTCTCACGATATCTCCCAAGTTAATAATCGCGATAGCGAGAAGGGAAGAAACTGCGGCCTGCTGCCGTTCATCTCACTCCTCATTCGCTACCGGGGTTTCGCGGGAGTGGCGCCTTCTCCAGGGGTCGAATCCTCTTTCCTAACCGGACCGCGAACTGCGACGCAACCCAGAACACCGTTAATCGTTAATCGCTTTAACTGCAATATAACAAATTGCTTTTATCAGTCCTAATTCCAAATTAATCCGAACGTACGCGTCAAATTGTTCTGCAAACTCCCTGTAAGAAAAAATCGAAGTCGGATCAAAATCAGATCAAAGTCAGATCAAAGTTAGATAAATGTCAAAGGAGATGCTGTTACTAATTGAAATTTCAACCTTCCCACTACTGAAATGATATACAAATAGCATATGTATACCACATCTTCTTGAAATTAATATAACGTATAAGGCATTGGTTACACTAGCCATATTGATGAGTTTAAGTGTAAATAAGAAACGAAACGCTATCAACATCTTATACTCGTTATTATTATTATTGTTAGTAGACATTATTCCAATAATTTAATCCATTTCATCTCCTTCTTTTTGTCTTCAATGCCCCTGTTGGTTTTACTGTTGTTTCGCAAAAAAAAAAAGGAAGGAAATTACTTTTTGCTCGAAATAAATAGATATTTTCCGGTGTGCCAAGGTTTACAAACTTGCGTCAACGGGCGGACTGTTTACAGGTTCCAAGTATGACACCGCTTTCTTCTGTGATTTTTTTCGTTCCTTCAGAAATGGAAGAAAACTCCTAAACATAAAGTAAAATAAGATTATCTGCTTTTCGTCGCGCAACAGCTGCTGAATTTGTTTATTCTTCCTCATTTTGTTACGCTTTTTTCCCCCTTTGCTGTCCCATCATTTTCCACATTTTCTTTTGTCTTTGTAAATAAATACGTGCACATGCAAAGGAATAATTCATGAAATATTACAATCTCCTATTCAACAAAAATATTCACAATCACTTTGATAACATATTGAAGTACTATCACACCAACTTTACGTGGGATGTATTAATTGTTTATTTTCTTATATGAAATTGATAAACATACATGGACAATATATTTTATTTTTATTGAGGATTTATTTAAAATATTAGAGAATTTGTTTTTAAAGTTCTCCAATTGTTATACACTCGTTAATTATTCATCGTTCATTCATAACTTACGCATAAGTGAAATCTTATAAGATAAATAAAAATATGCATTAAGGATATGGGTGGAAACTAGATAAGGAAAAACTGGTGACCTCAAATTTAGCATAATTGTACCAAAACAAAGAAATATCGAGCTGTTCTTTTGGAGCTTATGAGAAATCTAATTATATATTTGCGGGTGCGCATACGCGTGCACATAAAGATATAGACATAAACATCAAAACAACGACACGGTAGCGGAGCCAAAATGTATTGGAGAAGGAGAGTTGAATTAGTGGCCGGAGTTACGCGGTAAATAGAGGAGCTTTCGAGATGGAAGGAGAGCTCACGAGGGGCCATGTGGTGTATTCCACAAGATATCAAATCATACCGCGTACGCCGCTCTGCCACCTAAATATAGTTTATTGCGTTACCGAGTATTAATGGAGGTTCTATAAAGAAAACGTCGAACGGTATCTTCATCGCGTGTCCAATTTTCAGAACTGAAAAGACATTTTCAAACAAATTAAATTTTGCAAGAAATAATGAGAAATGTGAGTTTTTTTTGGTCTAAGGACAGATCATTGACGAATGTCTATTACTATAGTCTGTAATCATGGAGAAAAATCTTAATTTTTTGCAGTATTAACATGAATAATTGGTCGAATAACATGAAAAATGTGTTACTTTTTAATGTCAATTTATAAGAGTAAAACAAGAATTCCTCTTACATTAACATGAATTAACATGACTGTTTCAAGTCTGGATCAACTATGGAGTTGATATTTTACCTGGTATGTTTTGTTTACCAAAGTCTGGCTAACAGTACTGGACCAGAATCGGCCCCGTAGGTCAACTCTGGCTATTTCCCATAGGGGTTGTCCGAATTCCAATCTCACTAGTTTTAAATTCAGACATTGTCAGACAGCTTTTTTTTCGCAGTGGACCTTTTCTCCTTTGTTCTTTGCGATATTCTAATAATAATCGGATAGATGATTACAGTGTTTAGTATTACTAATCCGTAAGTATTTGCGATAGACAAAGTTTCGGGGCAGGGGCACCGCCGGAAGGAAGCAGTTATGGCAGGTGCTTAAGAAAACGTGGGTGGCGTTTGTGAAGTTGCCCGCGCGCCAGAAGTCGAATAATCACTCGTTCGGTTCCCCTTCGGCTTCACGAAACCAAAAAGTAAACATATCATACGCGTACACGTGTCGTACACGATGTTTCGTATCAATTTCATGAATTTCATTCACGTGAATTGCTCTCGATAACTGGCTTTTTTTTGTTATTCTGACAAATGATAAGCTATACGAAGGAGCGGGAGAATTTGTAAATCCTAATAATAATTGTTAACAAATGCTAATAAATGAAAAATTTGTTATGCTTATGATAAACATTTCGACAAAAATATATGTCAATATATATGGGATATTTATGCGGTGCAAATCACAAAAAAACATTTCACTTGGGGCGCGAAAATTTCTCTTATTTGAAATACGTTGTGCGTATGGTTATATGCATACTTGTTTCAATTGTATACAAGAAATTTTATAAAAAGGAAAATGCTTTTAATTTTTAATGATACGTTTCACGAATTCCAGCTGAATAACACTAAAACACTTGTTTCAAGGGTATCGAATGTCTGGTAGAATATTATCTTAAATTAAAATGAGATTACCAATGATTGACAAGAATCGCCGCGAACGAGGGAAAGAAGAAAAACACTTTAGGTGTCATCGTTGAACATGAGGACGCCTCGATGATAAAATTTCTGGCCGAAGAATCACGCGAAATATGATACGTGTCTAATTTTTATTGACCCTGATTAGGCCCAACTTCTTCAATGCGTCACTGTGCGATGGCACCGATGACGATGTAAAAAAGTTTGTTTATTGTTACAACAGGCCTTTAAATGCGTATCTCTTGATCCGGTACGAACGAAATGATCATAAAACACCCGTTCCTCTGAACTTTTTTCCATTTTTAATCAACTTGCTTTTCGACATATATTGTTGTTTGATAAATATAAAAAACTGTATATAGAGTACATAAAAATTTTGATCACGTCTGCACTGAGAAAAAAGAGATACTATTTTTTATATCTATTTAAGGACCCCAGCAAAAATGAAACATATATGTCCCGTATATGGTCTACATATGTTTTAACAGTTTCACATAAGAAAATAAAAAATTTATATATGGAAATACATGTTTTGCTTTAATCCATATATGGCCATATACGGTCGATATATGGTAATAATTTATTTCCATATAAAGAAATTATTAAATGCATATATGGCTAGAATATTATATCAATTATTGCGATATATCGATCATATATAGATTAAGGATATACACATATATGAAATATATGTGCCTTATGTGTTCCATTTTTACTAAGGACTTTAAAACATTTGAAATAAAAAAAATAATTAATTTTTTAAATATTTTTTTATGGTTATAATAATTTTCCAGTGTTTCATTTTCCGGCAAAAAAGGTGGTCGGTCGGACCGCAATGGCGCCAGCGTGATATTTTGTACCGGTCTCTGATACGATTTACGAGTTCTTTCAGTTCTCATATTCATAGATAGCTGACCAAAATTATTTTCATATGTAACCACTTGAAACTGCGACTTTCTTCATATTTCACGCATATTTCCTCTTACTACTTTAATGTGAAATCTAACTTTTCCAGACAAGAAACTGACTCACACATAAAATATTCATTATATCAAGTTCCCTTAGCGTCAAATAAATGAACACTTTTTATAGAATCATAAAAATGTTACGTATATTTTTTTGATAACAATTATACTATTTTTTTAATTACACACTGAGAGAAGTAGCAGAGAAAAAAATACTGTTTTTAACTGTGTTTCAAATGCATATCCGTCATTCCGTAAAAATTACTGTTTTTTAAAAGGAAAAATTTCTGTTCCATTTATGTGAACCTTCAAGGATTAAAAAAGATGATTGGAATTATCATAAAAATGTTATTTGTTGGATAAATTTGAATCTTTGTGCGGAAGTGAATTGACTGCGACTCTGTTTTATTGTACACATTGTGTCCGGTTACATTTTATTAGGGTCATAGTGTCATGTGTGGATTCCGCCTTCGAGCGCATAAGGGTGGTCGGCGCCAGCCGCGAGACCTATATTTTTCCAACTTTATTAACTTGGTCGGTCCACTTTTTCAAACAGACAAATCAACGTTTAATCGTCCAAGTCGAAAAGCGTCATCGAAACGCCACGAAAAATCCTTTTCAACACGATTATTTCTGCCTTTCTGAACATCCGCGCCTAGACGCCAAATTCCTTTGTTTCTATAAGCAAAACGGTAAAAAACGGAAATTTTAAATGACGAAAAAAATAGATAAAACCAATGAGATATCACTGAAAAATAATCTATATTTAATTTATATTATTAAACGTTTCCTTCTAATTTAATTTAAACAATGAAGAGTTATTTCTTTAATGATATTAATTACTTTATATAATTATATAATAATGTATATTTATTGCAGTGAAATACAATAATAAGAAATAAGTTAAAAATGTATAATTTTTATGTTTAAAAATATCTTTTATCTTATTTTCATTTCACTCTTAAATAAATGGAAATTTAGTTATTTTACACAAATGAAATTTTCATTTATTGCAAGTGAATTTCAATTATTAGTAAGTGAAAAATGAATTCACTTACGCAAAATGTAATAATTTCATTTATTCAGATTTCGAGAGCATGTAAAGAAATGGATATAGAAAAATAATGATGACTTCATTATTCTCATATGAAAGGAGGTATCATTGATGATAAACCCATGGAAAAATATACATCAAAATAATGCCCTTTTGCGGATAATTCAATCGCGTTAACTCGAAAAAGTGCATAAACTTAAACGAACGACTTATGGCTTGCAGATGTCGACCCCAAATAATGACAATAAGGCTGTCGCCGCGGGGCGTCGCACGGGCGCGCGTGTGAAAAGCCTAATTCAATTATGGCGAGATCAATTCTTGCGGGCAAATGCGATGGCGCAATTGAAATTGTTCCATCCACGCATCTATTATCCCACCGTTTATACATACTTTTGTATCTGTGTGTGAGCACAATTTGACAAGTGCAGAAACCGCCAACAGTACATCACAACTCGATCAAATAATTCAGAGCTAATGTAATCAAAATACTATTTATAGTCCAATGCTGCAATGATGACGCTCTTAAAGTAAAATTATTCATCAAGATTGCAAATAAACTTCTTTATTGGAAACCACATCAATCACCATTAGCCCACTCGATATTTGCGTTTAAACTTAGAAAGAATTAATAACATCTTGAATTGTAAAGATTTAACTATTTTTATCAGTGCAATTAATTTTATTAACATAGTTAAATTTATTGTTTCAATTAAAAGAAATTTTTGTTATTTCGTTCATTTTATATTATCTTTTTTCCGATGTCTTTAGATGTATAACAGGTTTTTTCATGATTATGAAATGTGCATATTTCAGGTGCAAATACTTATAATATTTAATTTAGAGTTTGGTTAATTTAATTGCGATCATTATGAGATTTAAGTTTCATATAGATAACTAGTTGGGAAAACTTGACGAAATAAAGCGCACAAATTAACATGGTAAAAATATATTTGGAAACGTGTCTGAGCATTCAGTGATACACTACATACAATTTTCGGTAACTTTATATACTGCGAATCAAAGAATCACTCAAAACAATTGGAAATAACATTTGAAATTATAGTACAGGGTGTGTATAAATTTCTCAACAACAGATGAACGTTTTGGAAAACTCGTCCAAAATATATAATTATATTTGCAACGAAATATATTCGTTACGGTCGAAACGTTCTCACGATTTGTACATGTTGAATGACAACTCCGTTTCGCTTAAGTGCATCCTTCAGGTGGAGCGTCAATGTAAAAAATATAGACCACTTAAAGTAGTGCTCTACTGCTGCTTTTACTAGTGCCAATGTAATGCACAATTATTCGAACGATGCGAGCGTTATTGATGTTACTAATTGTAAAGTTCTTTTTCGTTTCCTTTTTTTTTATTTTTCCATTTTTTTCTTAATTTTCCTCGCAACATTAACTACTGGATTATTCATGCGTTTGGTTGGAACGTTCGGAAAATTTGATTAAGCACCGGTGATACATCAGGATCATTGTCCCACGTGTTTGCAGATGATGGTGTTTCCAAAATCGATAGAAATGCTGTAACAATAATTCTTGTATGTATGCTTATAATTATATATATATCTATCGAACGGTGGTTTTAAGACCAAATCGTCACTAAAGTGACTTGTTTATTGGCAGTTTTGAGTACATCTGGTAGGTTCGAGAACTGTCCCTAAAACTACGTTACGTACAATGGTAGTTTTGAGGACGCGTCCTAAAATGCCACTTCTGCGGCGCGGCAATGTTAGTTTCGTTAATTTTTAAAAAATGTTGTAAGTTAGTTTAGTTAGATTTAAACATTTATAACATATTTTAAATATATAATTTCAAATTTACTCCAAGAATTTAAAAAAAATTCAAGTAAAATTTAAAAATTAATCTATAATGTTACCTAAAAAAATTTTCGAGTTATTCAAACTAAGGCGTATGTAAGAATTGCTCATAATTGCTTCATAAACCGGACTTTCTGGATCCAAACCTTCATCCAAATCTTGCAAACTCTTATCCCGTTCGCCGAGCAACCATTCGCACTGAAATCAAAATTATATTACTTCCAAATCCATCACTTTTTCTAAATTTAAATGTCATTTTTTAAAAAAATCATTATATACAAACAAATTTTTTAATCATATTTTTTTCTTACAGCATTCTTATAATAATTTCCTGTGGCCTGAAGAGCTTCGATAATATATTTCTTTTCAAACCCCATTATATACAGATCTTCAAGTATCTTTGGATTTGGCTTGAAATTCAATTTTTTATATTGCCGAAAACTTTCTAGTAACAATTCTACTATGTATATTAAATTGGATTCCTCGGTCCCATCTGAATTATTTCAATTTACATAAACAAACATTGAATTAATCACACAATGAAGTATTTAGTAAAGTAAAATAATTGTTCTCTTTAACACATATTGATATTAACTGTAAAATTTCATCATCAAACTCCCTGTTAAAATAATTTTATTAAAAAATGCATAAAGTTTAATAATATGTAATCAATTGTGTAAACTATTTGAAACATGTTTACTGAACGAATAACATTTAAATTTGTTAATAATTTCCATATTTTATTCACATCTACAGCGTTTAGTTATGTACATGATTACAAAAACTATGAGCATTTAAGTATAATTTGAAAATCTAAACTTCAGCAGTGAGTAAATATTTATCTTAAGAGCTTAAATCTTTAAAAAAAAGCTTGATATAGATAAACATAAAAAGTTGTTCTTGAAAACTTGTCAAAAGTTATAACTTGAAAATTAATCTTTCTTACTTTAATTTACCTTTCTTAACAAGATTCTTACAAGCTTCTTTTAAAGATTTCTTTCTTTTATTGGCAGGCGCACCTGAAGAGCTTGGTCCAGCACAATCTGAATCTAAATTTTCATTCAGAGTTGGTAATTCAAGATCTTCTTCATCTGTGTTATCTTCATCATCTATCAGCCACTCCAATGCTTCGGCAACATTCACTCTATTAATAATGTTAACATTATTTAATATCATTATGATTATTATTATAAATATATTTAGTAATAATAATGAAAAATATAAAATTTATTAATTATTTTTTTTTAATTTGAGCCAGACACAATACAAATCAAATATTTGATTGTTTAATCTTATTAGATTAAACAGTAAAGCTCAATGTGAAATTGCAATTGTTAGTGAAAATCCACACATATACATGCAAAATATTAATAATCACTTGAATAATCTAGTATAATAAAAATAAGAGATTGGCATGGAAAGCATGGAAAACTATTAGTTCCTTCTGTGATTAATCAAACAGCTTCTTGCAAATTGATAAACACAATTATTCATATATACATCTCAGCGATGAATAACAATAAATAAACAAATTTTAAATTGGTACACATGGCCAGTATGTAACAAAGGAAAATCAATAAGAAGCAATTAAGTAGCAAGTATGCAGATTTACTAACTTTTTGATTCGAAGAGCTTTGATAACTTTCTTTTCTGAAAAGCCCATATCGGTGAGATCTTTAACAGCTTTCGGATCATTTAATGGCCTGTAGCGCGCTTCTAATCGCTCTTTAAGTATTTCATACAATTTAGGTGCTTCTGGACTATACATTAAGATTTTAGCTGAAGCTTTTACTAAGGTTATCAAAATTTTACACAGCTCTGCTTGCATCTGAGTTTTACATTCATGGAAAATTAATAATAATAAATAAATAATTTCTTACATTGTACATTTTAGTTCACTTCTTAAGTATATGAATTGGCAAAACATGCTTTACATTCTTAAAAATGAATTTGACTATATAAAGACATAAAAGTTTTTAATTTAAAATTTATTATAATTATATGATCATGTAAATTTGTAAGACCTTAAAAAGATCAATTAAATGGATTTTTGGAATAAAATAAGAAAACTTACATCCAGGTGATTTACTTTAGGTATAGAAAATGTTGCATAATTACTCAGTGGTAAATTAACAGTAGCTTTATAAATGTCATTGATCGTAGGTCCTTTATGATGAATTTCGATTTCATTCTCATAAGACAAGGATTGTACGCTATCTACTAAAAGTAATTCATCTGAAATACGAAAATGGTATTTTTTAATTTAATTTTGTCTCCACATACACAATAGAACTTTCGAATAATCAAATGTATTATAGAATTATTGTTTCTCACATATGATATGATGCTCCTTAAAATAATAGGAAAAAACGATGATTTGAATTATTTGTTACGTTTAATTGTATATTACAGATATAATAATAAGATACCTGATTCAGTTACTCCTTCATTTTGTAATGTTTGATCGTCGGCAAGCTTTTTAATTTTAGTTGTGTGAATAAGCCGAAAATTAGAACTGCTTGTGTCATCACCATAGAAATGTGTAACTGCAATTGACTTGACATTTTGTATCGTGAAATGTGATCGAACTGTGATAGGCACTACAGATCCTTCTAAACTGTAAATGTACTTTGTTACTTTTGCAAACTCTACCTTATTTACATATTATATGTCAACAAAAGTTATATATATATATATATATACTTATGTATTGAAAAATTATAGATATAAATTTAACGTTGGTTAATAATTTAATTGTCAATTTGTCAAAGATAATATTCATCGTAACATTCCATTACCCAATAATTTTAATCAAAAACGAGTCGGACGTGCCGGACTCGAGCAGAACCATGTCATCGTTGCTCGAGCATTGCGAGTTCCTCGGCTGTTTTGACGGGTCTAACGTCGTTCTTGAATTCTTCCTACCGTGCCAGAGTTCGGCGATCGGTTCTCGAATCCATGGGAACATCAAGCAAGAACTAATGAAAACAAAGAAAACAATGACAAAACCCGCGGTTTCGCACACCCAAACGTCAAATCTTGTCCCGCTATTTAGGTTAACTTTACGGATCGACTCGAATCAACAATTGCGGGACCATTTTTTAAGATCCGCCAATCGTAAAAGCAACATATTTATCCCCGAAATTTAATGCACGCTCGTTTTAATACCAAAAAAAGGATGAAATAACGTTTGGAAAGTGTTGTTACCTCGATTGAACGACGTCGCGAGATCTTTCACCAGTGATGCCAGATTCGGCTCCAGGGCTCCTACTTGAAGCTAGCTATGAAGCGTCCGTTAATGTTACAAACAACTTCTTTCTCTGTAGTAAAAACATTTAATAATTCTTTATAATATAAAAATTAAATTATTAAATGTTTTTACTACTTATACATAAATAATAGAAAAAAAAAATTATTGATAAAAACCGAGTATCGAAAATCCTGACGTAATTTAACGATTAATTTAACAATTTTACTTAACAACAGAATCGCTAGCCACTGCTCCACAAACTATTACTTATTGTATGTATGTTGTACAATGAAAGCTCTCGATTGATGAGACCGACATTAGATAAGACAGAGAGAGAAGTTCTGTCTTACACACGTTCGTTCTCGTTGTTTTACTACGGTGCAATTGCGCATGCGCGCACTCAGAAAATCAGCTGATTGTTTGTTGTAGAAAACAAGACTCGGAAAAAGTGTATTCGTCAAATGTCTTTTCCTTTTTCTACGGCTTTTAGTATTTTTCACTGGATTGTTTTTATTGGACCGATGTAACCAATCAATCGAGAAGCTATAGTGTTTTTATTTTTTTTTTAGATTTAGTTACAAAAAGGATACTTCTTCCGAATTGGTGTTCTCAGTATGAACGTACTAGTGGAAAATAATATTTGAATGTCGAGGGAAAAAAGTGTACCTTTTTTTTTATTTCAAATGTTGCAATGTTTACAATGCTCGTATTTAAACTGTAGTTCAGTTATCTGTGATTTTCAGCGAGAAATTTAAAACGTTATCTCGTCCAATCCTTGATCTTGTAAGTTCGTAATAAAATGTCTATTCGTACTTGATATAAACGTTATCACGATGAGGGATCTTTTTCTAACATTTCGTATTTGTTGGAGTAATTTATATTAAATTGATAAAATTTTAAGGTTAAGTTAAGGTATGTTGAAGTGTATTTTGTATGGGTCTGATTATGCAGATATATATTGATTTACTCAAGAAAGTTTTTTTTTTAGATCACTTGTTCGGATTTTGAGAAATTATATTCAAAATGAACGAGGGATCTGGTTGTGAGTTGCAACAGTTGGTGCAAGAGGACGAGATTGAGGAACCTTTGAGTGGAAATGGTGAAACTGCAAACCCCATGACACCACTTCCACGTTCCACCCACAAGAGTAAAAGTGATACCCATAATGTAAATGCAACTTCGGTAAGTTAATTGTTGTATTATTTTTTATTATCGCTACTCTAATAGTTCTGGTTAAAAGTAATGAAAATTAATAAAAAATAGAACAATAAAATATTCTTTATTTATTTATTTTTATTTTTTATTATATATTATATAGTCTTATATTATTATATATATACTATAAAAAAAAACAAATTATAAAAAAATAAAATACTATAAGTATACATAAAAAATATAATTAAAATATAATTAGATATAAATATATCATAAATAATATTATTTATTATTAAAGTTAGTTTACACATCACTATGATTGAATAATTTGATTTTTAGTATCAAATAGATTAGTTTTCTGGTTAGTTAATTTATATAATATTATTTATATACTATATCATTAGTTAAACTTTCCTTTATTGATAATAAAAGAAGGGAAAGAAGGGACATAGTTTTGAAAAATTTACAAATTTCCATTAACAATAATGAATTTTCATTATTTTTATTGGGACATTTATTATTTATTTCTATTTGATTTCTGATAGTTCTGTTCTTACATTTTAATAATTGTCAATTGAAATTCTTAAATAAATTTCAAATTCAATTTTTGACTTATAATATAATAATAATTTTATAATTATTTTTAATAAAATCAGTAATATAAGAATTAACTTCAAAATGATATGTAATTATTGAATTGCTAAGTCACACATAAATGTTTTAATTGACTATTAATTGCAAATTAAATTTTATTATAGCGTATAATTAATTTTAATCTTTTTTTTTATCACTTGTAAATGTAATCAGAAACGTCGTTATCTAACGATATCAGAGAAAAGGAAACAACTGCTAAAGCTCCATGTAAGGAAATAGATATTTATAAAAGCACTCATTGATATACTTATTAAAACTTTCCAATCTAAATTTAATGTTAAAACAAAAAAGGTAGTTGTAGCACAGTTCACTATTTCAGATTCCAGACAATTTTTTGAGTCAATTACAATTATATTATTGTTCTACAATGTACATATAATAAAAAATAAATAATATAATTTTTTTTTATTGAAAAAGAATTATTTTTGTGACATACAATTTGTGTTTATGAATTTTGTTCCATGTATTGAATCATTATTCTTTTCTACGTTAGCTGAATTTTAATACTTATTGTTTCAAAAATACTAAATAAAAAGACACCAACTCCGTGAATATAGCACTGATATTTCACTTTGATGGCATTTTCCCCCCATGTACTGTCCTTAATTTTAACTCAGCCTTTGAGATTCCAAAAGGGAAGTATCAATTTTTGTGTAGTTTTAATCTTGATGTATTTTTGTCTGTAACACTTATAATTCGTGCACACATTTGTTTCATAATTTAATATCCATAATAATTTCAAATATCAAGTTTCTTATGTATATTATGGTTAGTATCTAAAATAAATAATTGTATTATTTTTACCAAAATATATTTGTATTTGTCGGTATATTAAAATTATTTTATTACTAATATTATAAACAGATGAAATTTCATTTTCAGCAACAAGCTTCAATTGAAAATAATATCCAAATTTCTCCAATTATGAGTAAAACTAGTTCAGGACAAGCAACAACTAGCCAGGGTTCAATGGTATCTGGTAGAACAGTAAATCCATTCTCTCATTTTGGTAACCAAACCCGAATAACTTACATGAACGAAAAAGAAAAATCGAAATCTAGTAAATCAGATATTGGAAAGACATATAGACAACATAGAGGTAAATAGTATACATTTATTTATAACGCATTACACTTAGGAAAAAGAAATCCATTATTTTTACGTTTATTTTAAGATTTTATTTAACATAATTAAAATTGTCCTATTTGGATCGAATGTGCACCGTTTTGTAAATTATATTTAAAATTAGAATAATAGATGTTTTACTTTTTGCTATCATTGTAATAAATCTTTTATTTTTATTCATTAGATAATGTATTAAAATTAAAAGAAATCATTATTTTTAGTTTTAATGTCTGCATAAAAACTGTAATTCTTTAAATCTTTATTGTGCATGTTTTTGTTTGTTTGCTCGTTTATTTTTTATTACATTCAGATGATTATTTATTTAAATTGAAATTGTGAATATTGGATTACCTTGGTATACATTTCTCTTAAAATATAAAGATATAAACAGTGTTTGAAATTTCGGATACTGTACATGAAATTTGATAATCTGAAAATTTGACATTTCAGAGCTGAATGTCTCTAAATTTTTAAGATTTCGGATATGAAAATGACTATAGATGTTTCATATGTCGTATTGAACATTTCTGTTGCATATTTCATAATATTTCAAGCTCAAAATTTTTGAACTTGAAATTTTGTTCTTAGAATCCCGAGACTAGTAAAGTTATATTATTAAAAAGTTATAAGTTGGTTTATAATAAAACTTTACAAATGTATACATTATATCAGTGTTGATTTTTATAGAGGAATGTTACCAATCATTACCAAGGTTACCATTTCTTTTATTTAGTTACGGCTTTTTATTTTAAGTTTTTATCTTGTTTTTGGTAAATCCGTTTTGATCACAATAAAGCTACAGCAACATGCAAGCATCATTCATTTTTGTCAGAGGTTCCTGATGTTCGCCGTATGGAACAAGCATTGCTTCAACTTTTGGAGGATTTTCACAGTGGGAATTTACGAGCCTTTGGTAATTAGAATTTATATATAATAATAAAATTGTATACCCAGTCTTATTGAAAGCAGTTTGCCTTACCTGAAGTGGAATACCATTTCTAAATCAAATCAAAATTAAATCAAAGGCAAATCAAATTTAGATCTAAATCTATTGATGTATTTATGAAAAGTGATAACATTTGCAAATAATTGTACAAGTAGAATAGGGTAAAATATAATATAGTTCATTTTTAAATTATTATTAAACTGAAAGCTTTTTTATATAGAGTTATTTCAAAGAAAAATTGTCAAATTTCGAATCACTTATTAATGCATAACTTTTGAAAATACTAAATTATAAATACTTTTGTATTTCTAATATAATTTATTGAAAAAACAGGGAAAGATTGTAGCATGGAACAGATGACCGAAATTCGGGAACAGCAGGAACGGCTGGCGCGATTACACTTTGAATTAGGCCAGAGACAGGATGCTAATATGAGCATGGAATCTGGATTTCGACAATCCAGTGCCAACATGCGCCATTTACTTCAACGTTTGCAACAACTTAGTGTATGCATTGAGAAATTACACAGTAAATCGACATAATAAAGAATGGCATAAAAATAATGAATAAGATTGATTAATCTAAATCAATTGGACTAAAAATCTTTACAATGCGCTAAGTTAAGAGTTCAGATAAAGTTTCTTTTTACACATTGTGTATAGATTAAGTACAATAAGTACAATCTTGTTCGTTTTATTGTGATATAAATAATTGTTGATGATGTATTTTGTTAAAGTTCTGACACTGACTGTGAACATATAATGAAACATCAATGTGTTGTATATTTCTCTGATTAAAATTTATAAGAAAGACATTATATTTTAATATAATAATGACAAAATTATATAAGGAATTCGTCGTGAAATAAAAATTAAGAAACCAAATAATCAAGTAAAATACACAAGTTAAATTTGTAACTAATCATTATATGAACTTTAACAATTATAGCAACATTTAACAATATTTTTCTGAATGTATAGCTTTCAATAGTGTTTTTTATATTGTATAATAAAGTTATATTTATAATTTTCTTAATTGATTTAATTAAGTTTATGATAAATTAAGATATGTATTTAACTTAACTAGACTATTTTGTCTCTATCGTTTTGCTTTAAGAAGGTAATATTGTAAAACAAAAATCATACAAAAGTTTGAACTATACATAAAAATTTTATCCAATTAATTTGTAAAATTAACAGTATACTAAACACATTAATTAACCATGGTTTAGTTCCTTACACATTAAATATTATCATACAAAGAATGATATTCGTAATAGATTACTAGAAATGTGCATAACTAATATAATGCAAATGAAGAAAAGGGCAATTATTATTATTATTTTATTAATTTCTGTAATGAAGGTAATATTTGTTAAAGTGCGAATAACACACTTTATAATTTGGTGTTTATACAGTATTAATCAAATAACTATATATATAAATCAACAAAGAAGCATTACTTTAAAAATGTGCATGAGTAACATCCATTTATAAAATAAAATTATATTATTAATTGTTAAGAAATGGCGATGGCGTTGACAAAAATATATTATTCGGCTGAACAGGAAATTGAACATTTTTGGAGAGTGATTTATCATTTTTAAATGACACTTGCATAAAGAAGTGTTTGGTATCCTTGCACCAGTATGTCCAAAAGTTGCCTTCAGATTTATCAACTTCTCTACTTGGTATCTAAAACATTGAACATTGATAATTATCTCTTCTTTTATTATTTTATGAATTTTCACATTTTTAACCCTTCGTCTATGAATAAGTTTCGTTTCAGGCAGTAAATGTGAGCATTTAATTTAAAAATTTCGCCAATCATGATTTAATAAATTTTCGTAATAAATCATAATATCAAAAACATTACCCATCATGATTTTCATATTGCCGGATATTAGAATATTTCCTTAGTATATTCAGAATATTTTCAGAATGTACCAGAAATATTCTTTGCTATTAGGGTACTAATAGATATGCGTTATCTGCAAATAAGAAATACCTTAAAAGCTATTGTTTCATAAGGCTCTGCAGCCAAAATTAAATACTGCCATTTGCGATCTGGTGACTCAATTCTTTGTTCATAAGCAGACATAAATCTATATCTCGGAATGACATCGTCTACAATCTCTGGATAATCAACGTTAAATAAAAGACTTTGTTGTCCTGTTTCGGCATCTCGTTGCTTTACTATCTTATAACCCGGTCTTCCAATTTTATAGAACTTTTTGTATGGCTGTTGAGGCTTATTCGGAGCAAATGTCTGCGAAGAATCATAAGCTTCCTTAACTGCTCTTCTAGTTAAGTTGGCTTGATGTTTCTTGCCTTGAGTATGGGCTAAATAGCTTCCTTCGGTGTTATGCAAGGTCAGGCACAATCTACATTCGTACGATCCAATATGATTTTTCATAAAATAAGGATCTTTGTTTAGATCTATAATGCTCTGAGCTAGTTGTCGAAGACGCGTTCGCGTGTTCAGATTCGTTTCAGACCAAGAAGCCACTCCTCCTGTACCAGTTTTTCCACCATAGCCACAGTGTAAATCCATAATTTAACTGGAGTATATAATCAATAACAAAAGTTATTATTATTCAACAAAATAAATTTACATAGAAATCATTTTAAATGTTTATATTTTTTTGCTATTATAATAATAGTAGTTATTTTAATCATAATCTGGTTGTCTTTTGTATTTATACTTTAGAAGATCAGAAAGTTTTCGAAAAAAACCAGAAAAAATAAAGACTATTTTAAATTTCGAAATTCAGGTTATAAAAATAATTAATTCTTATGAACTGTAAATAAAAGTATTATAAGGAAAAAGAAGAAAAGTATGTTAATTTTTCTTAAGTTTATATTTTTGAGATTAAACTTTCAATAAATAGTTGACTTGTTTTTCCATATTATAATGTTATAATAATCGTCTAACTATATTCATAAATTATCTTGTTTTGGACTTTGTTTTTAAATATTCATATAAAGAGAGAAATATATCAAAAATATTTTCCATGTCACTGCCAAAAATTAAAGGATATAATTATATATATATTTAACTATAAGTAAGACTTACCTGAGGTTGTATTTGAAAAATAATCACAAGAACTAATATATCTTTCGCTTCTTATTCAGAAATTGAAAACATTTCTTTGTATTTAATGTTTACATGAGTATATCCATTCAAAATACAAAACGAATGCTTATGATTATAATGAAATATAATACAATTTCTTGTATTGAAAATCTTAATTTTAAAATGTTAATTTCATATTTATTTTAATAATTACGCATTGACGAAAAAAATAAAATACTTATCAAATTTATTGATTTATAAATATTTATTTCCAAAAACAATTTGAAAATATTTCTGATGTATTGTTTTACCCATTTTCAGGATACAAGGTAAAAAAAAAAGTAGAAAATTATTTCTCACTTGCTTCATATTATGTATTTATTTTTAAATTATACATTAAACGATTTGCGTACAATAGATATATGAGTCTAGCCTTACATGAATTGTAATACAAATATTTTCAGGAGGGGAAAGAGGTTGTATAAAATACACCTCTGAACACTCGTGCATTAAAAAATTCTAATTACAAATCGTTCAATACGCAAAATGATATATATGCATATATCCTAAAAACTGAAATCCGCTTATCTCAACATCTATTTAAAAAACGCAAGAAATTGAACTGAAAAGAATCATTTTCATATCCGCAAGCTTAATTTCAATAGTTATAGTTGAATGTTTAATAACCAATGAAAAAAAGAATCGCTCCATGGAAGTCAATCGTCAGTTTATTGTTGGAGACAATTCGCTCTTTATCTTCTCATCTTATCAAATCAAATACAACGACACTGTTTTATTACTAGCGTAGTTGTAATAATCGAACGAAAAAACGATACGACTGTCGATGATTCTCTCATTTTCTCTATATATATATAAGTAAGAAAAAACCCATAATAAATGGTGATTACACTTCATTCTTGGCGGTGGCATCGGCCACTTCCTGTTCCCTTTCGTCCCACCTTTCGTACTCATCATCGTCCCTCTCTTCCCCCTCGCTCAATGGTCCATCCTGTCTCTTGTTCGGAGGTGGGACGGTGCTCACGGGTCCATCCCTGTTATCCCCCGGTCCGTTATTTTCTCCCTCAAGCATCTTATTGATCTTCTCCTTTGCTTCATCCACTTTCCTCATAGGATCTGGAGAGTAACTGCGATCACTGTACCTATCCCGCGAAACCGGTCTTCTATCTCTGAAATCTCTTCTGTCCCTAAAGTCACGGAATCCTTGATTGTTTCTGAAGAATCGGCCTCTGTTGCCGTTGTTCTGCATGCGACCGCGATTATTCGGATGATTACCCCGGTTATTTTGATAACCCCCTCTCCTATTATTAAACCTGTGCTGCTGCTGGTTGTTATAAAAGCGGTTGCGGTTCTGGTAATTGCCGCCCCCTCTATGGTTCTGATTGTTGAAGTTCTGGAAGCGAGGCTTATAGTAAGTGCCACGGTTATTGTTATAAGGGCGGAATTGACGGTAGCGTCGGTGGTAGCCCGACCTATCGCCCGACCTACTACGACTACGGCTGCGCGAATAGGACCTCGATCTGGAGCGTGAGCGCGATCTGCTGTAAGTACCGGAAGGTGAACGGCTGTACTTGCGCTCGTAACTTCCAGAGCGGCGGTTGGAGTATGAGCGGGATCTGGAGCGCGAACGCGAAGAACCGGAACTGGAGTCGCTGCGAGAGCGGCTGCGCGAGCGCCGGCCGCGACTTCCGCGTTTGGGGCCGCGCGGGGCGCTGTCGCGTTTTCGCGGGGTCTGCCGCGATTGCCGCTCCGACTCGGAGTCGGTGTCGGAACGCGGGCCTTTGGTGTGCGCGCTCTTGCTCGAGCTGGGTCGCGAACCAGAAGGTGGTTCCGGCGGGTTGTTCTGACCGATTGGCTGGAATTTACCGCCCAAAGTTCCACCGAACTTGCCCGCGCCTTGCTGACTGTTACCGGGTGAATCCTTATAACCTTGGAACTTGCTGGGAGTCTGCGGTGTCGGGTACTTGACAGGAGTCTGTTTTGGGAGCGGTGGTTCTTTTGGGAGTGGAGGCAATGGTGAAGGCAGGGAGCTGGACGCACCAACGCTAGCCCGTTTTTCTGCGAGTTCGCGTTGTTTACGCGCGTTTATCGTCTTCTCCAGCACGGCACGCTGCAACTTATCGTCTATTTCGTCATCGCTGTCCACCGATTTCTTTTCGCCCGGCAAGTCTTGCCATTTTTGTCTGGAAAGCGCGGAGTTTGTTAATGATGATAACGAGGATTTCTCGAATAATGCTGTTGAAATGTTCGAGAGATTGGCTAGGTATCTGGAATGGATGTAATTTAGTTATTGGATTGCTGAGAATAGCAAGCTTTATTCCTCCAAGGTTGGGTCTATTCTAAGTCCTCGTGTCCTTTCTTTTAATTAAAAATTAAAAAAAATAAATCAAATAAAAAAGTAACGCGTGATGTTAAACTGGCTTTTTTGTACATAGCAAGCTTCAAAAGTTAAACATCAAATTCGTGTTGATAAAAAACTTCTGAAAGCTGGAAGGAATGTTATACGTACAAAAGCATAAGAAAATGTAAATAATTTATTTAAAATAATATTTTCACCTACTGCATGTCTAAGTGCATATACAAATTCCGATGTCGGAATTTGAATTTGTCCAATTAGTTTAATCATTGTTTATTTTCATTTGTAAATGCCTTCGTAATTCATTAAACATTTTATTTTTCAGAAAAACTCAACTTTATGTAATTAAAAATTATTACAAAATAAAAATGTAGTACTATATAAAATATATAAAAAAAGTTTCATAAGTTGTTTTAATCTACCGATTGCTAGTATATATAAGTGCAATGCAAAAATAATGTGTTTCAACAAATTTTGTTTCTATCATTAAGCTTTTACCCAACCTTGATTTTTTCAGACAATCACAAAACAGGAAGGTGTGCGATGGGAACTGTGGTACAAAGTTGATTAGTTTTGTTTGCAAGATGTGATTCAACAGCAATATTTTGTTACATCAGAGTTATGTAGACTTTTTTAGAGCAAAAGTAAATTTACAGTCCAATCTTGAAAATTATTAAATTTATAATATTCAGCAATAATAATTTTTCATTACATATAATGTATGTCTATAATATATTAACTCTTTATCTAAAGTCTACATAATGTTAATGATGATGATAATAACAATGATTATAATTTTTTAAAAGTAAGAAAAACTTATTCCATATTGGTATACATAAATGATAGCTTTATTTTTTTAATTTTTTATAATGAATTACGTCATATATAATAAAAAATAAAAAAAATACATGCAATTTATATTTGAAATAAAAAATTATAATTCATTTCCGTGTGTGACAAATATTCAAACAATTTTACATCTCATGCAATGTTACATTTAATAGAATTTCAACTTACATGATTTTATCTTTTATTTACTACTGTCTTGTGTTCTAAATTTTAGTGATTGATTTATTATACTATAAATAGTAGTTGTATACAATATTGTGAGTACAATATCATTCGAACTGATAGATAGATATATGTATGTATATATATATATATATATATA